>JAMLFT010006093.1:0-16566 GCA_026544285.1 Pachyrhizus erosus
TTTTATTATTTAATTATTATTATTATATTATTTATTTAATTATTAAAATAATCCATTTATATTTTTAATATTTATAAAAAATATGAATATAATTACTAATTAATAATTATAATAATAAAACTATATTCAAAATAAATGTGAATTTAATTAATAATTAAAAATATATATAACAGCATGAATAAAAAGTTGTAGAATTTCATACATAAATCCGAACCTGATTCCATTTCTTCAATTCAGAAAAAAAATTCAAACTTATCCTCGATTAAAATGAGATTATTTCATCAAAATCATAACTAAATTAAATAAATACTGACGAATTTAATTTTTATTTTCGTCCATAATTGAATTGTTATTTATTGTATCTCAATCACGTCAAATAAGAGAGTTATTATTAGTTTAGCTCAAATCTCAACAACGAAGAACGTACTTCCGTCACCGTCTAATTACATTTTAATCAAAAATCAATTTTTTAATCAATACTCAAGTTAACTTTATTGTCCCAAACACAAACAAATAAAAATAAAAATACTAGTATAAAATAAAAATAAAATGATGCTTTTGTAATTAAAAAATAAATAAAAACTGAATAAAAATATTTTTTAAAAATCCAAATAATCCTTAATTCTGAGTTTCAATTCAACTTTCCAATTTGGTGATGCGAAAATCATTTCCTGAAAATAAATAATACGTGTAATCTTCAACCTATTGAAAATTGTAGAATGAACGGTTTTGAACATTAACTATGTCACCATTATGGAATTTTCATTTCAATTTAAAATTTGGTTTCTTTGTATGTTTCACATTTTTATGAAAAAAGTTTGCTTCATTTTCCCAATTGGTGCATTAAAGGTTCATCTTCCATCCGTTTCCAAAACAATATGCTCATCACGTTTTACAAATTTAATATAAAGTAAGGGAATAGTTATTTCAATTAAGGCTTCAATATGGGTATCCATAATGGTCACACAAATAACTTCTAAATGGCAATTTATATATTTAAGAAAAATTTAATAATTAATGTGATATAGTTACATTTTATTTTTTAAAAAGTGTTTGATACCCAACCTAATTTAAGTTGAGTTTGACTTTATAAGTTTAATACACCTAAAATCAAAGAACAAGTAAACTAAGAGTGAATATCTCTCCTACCACCCTTATTGTTCAACATAGGAATCATTTTTCTTATGAATAAGTAACATATAATTCTCATCTTTCTCTATCAATATTATCAAGGAGGCTTATAAAAATGATATAAGAGCAAGACATGCTTACCACTTCAATCTTATTTGCTTATTGATTTCAATTCTTGTTGATTTTATTTTGACATCTAAAGTTTTGGTATATAACTTTAAAATATAATTAATATTTTAGATTTCATAAAATTATTATGCAATTTTAATATTTTAGATTTCCATTTTTGATTCCTTCTCTTCTTCTAAATAAAGATAAATATTTCTCTAAAGTAAATTTGAGAGCAAAAACCAAGACTATATTCCTTATTTTGATGTCTCATAGTCGTATTTTGAAATTTGAAACATTAATATTATTATTAATTAATTATATATAAATGATTTTTTAATATTTAATAATTAATATAAATATTCTTCGTTTTCATATGATTCTATACGTTAATTTATTATTTCTAATTTTGAATTTGTCAAAACTTAAATCTGCTAATGCATTTATTTTTATTTCTTAAAATTTCAAATTTATAGTAATATAATTAGTATCAAATTCAACAATTTTGTTATGTAAAATAAAAAAAGTTAAATGAAATCTTTACAAATAGTCCAATTAATTTTCTTACAAAGATGAAAAAGGAAAAACCAATGAGTGGGTGGACGCATTTTTTGCCCATATGGTCTTATTACATCCCAAGAATTTGGAGAGTGAGAAGTGAGAACAACACTTAGAATTTTAATCGATTATGCTGTGTAAGAGAAATTGTCACATGGCTAATTAGAGACTCTTTCAAAGTCATGAAATCAAGAAAGTATTTAATTAATTAATCCATTATAGTCTAAGAACTACTATTCTCCATCTTAGACCAAAGAAAAATTCTTACCACTTGACTTCTAGAAGTCATAACCAACTCAAATCAAATATGAACCCTATTTCACTTAAACCTATTGTTTCAATGGTGGGCACTGATTCCACTAGTGGGGCTCAGAAACTTGATTGACCCTGCTTTCTGGGTTGGTCCAATTCTGCTGAACATAACTTTTGTCACAAAACATTTATGTTATTACATTATCTATTATTGTTAAGTAATGTATTTAATCTTTTAAATTATTTTACTATTGCTAAACTTTGTACTTTAACATTACTTTTTGGTATGAGTAAAACTAAAATCTCTTTGACAGGTTTCAGTTTTATGAAGTTGAAAAAATGTAACTTAAAGAAAAGATTAGATTAAAAGTGATCAATTAATATTTTTTTATAAATATCACTAGTTAATGAAATGATAAATATTTTCTATTCATATTATGATAAACTTTCATTGTATACTTGCATAATTAATTAAATAATATTCAAACGTATTTTATTTGCTGTAAAATGTTTTAACATAATGCAATTAAAATTATCTTAGAAAAATTTAATACTTTACAAATTTTATAAAATAAGTTATAAAAAACAAAAAAAAAATAGAATATGAATTATAAAAACGAACTACGAGAGTACTTTGTACTTTCAATCAATATGAATTAATATATTCATAAGTATAGCATCTAATAAATTGGCTCTAAGACGAAGGTCACGTATCTTACTTCTATTGCCGATGATGCTTATGTACATTTTACTACTATATACTATAATACTATGACAAGTTTTTTTTTTATTACAGAAATATTATCATTTTTTATACAAAAAATATTATAAATTTAAATAAAAATTAAAATATACTCCTTTTACTTTTTATTTATCGCTAAATATTATAACACACTTAAAAAGTAATTCGTATTTTTGTTTATATTAATATATCCTTTATCACTCTCATTTTTTATTTTTATGTTTTTTACATCACTTTTTAGAGTAACAGAAAAAAAAGAATATGATTCGTTGATGAGTAGAAAAGTGTTGCACAAATTAGGAGTTTGTTGTTCAAAGGGATTATTGTCGTGTTATTCTCACATAAGATGATGGTTGAAAGATATCAACCAAATCAAGTTTGAAAATCATGTCAGTAAATGGTCTGAAAGAAAGGATTTTCTCAAAATTATGTCAAAATTATGGTTGTTTTCATGGTTGTCGTTGCTACTTGGACTAGTACCACTACGCACATAGCCTTGATAATTGTTACCCGAATAAATCATGACTTGGTGCGAATCAATAATTGTCATTCATATTTATCATTATGAATTCAAAAGAAGAACTTGCTCTAATATCATATCAGAAAAAGAAAAACATGATTTATTGATGAGTAGAAAAGTGTTGCACAGATCAAAAGATTTTTGTTTAAAGAATTGTTGTCATATTATAAAGTATAATTGAAAAAATAATAATTAATACTATCTTAGAATTTTATAATCACAAATAAAGGAAAACAATTTTTTTCAAAAGTAACAGATAAATGGCCTGCAGTGGTAAAATGTTATAATTATTAAATAATAGAAAAATCACATATTTTAAGAAGATTCTTGAAATAATGTTAAAATTTTATTTTATTATATGGAATTATGTTAAAGTGAAAAAAAATAAAAAATAATTTATATAAATTTAAAAACATAACTTTTATGTATATAAATTGATCACATGATATGTTAAGATTCAAATTTTAAATATAAATTATAATTAACTAAATTTAGATAATAATATTTAAGATAAATAAAAACCTAAATGATATAGTCAATATAAGAAAAAGTCACTAATGCATAAAGAAAAAAGAATAACGCCTTAAATATACGATGAATTCATGAATTTGAAAACTTTTGGCCAGCATTTATGGATTAGTTGATAGACAGAAGATATTTGTAGAGAAAATTGAGAGAAGAAAATTTTTTACTTTTTATATTTTGTATGAGGTTACAGATAATTTTTTTATAGAAGTTAACCATTTGAAAGAATACTATAATGAATAAATTTTTACTCTAAATATTTAATATAATTATATATTTAAAATTTAAACTCGTCAAAATAACACTGTCAAATAATTTATAGTTCTATATTTGTGATGGCTAAGAAAATTTTCTAGTTTCAATATACATTATCTTCGTGTGAAAAAAATAAAATGAGATTAAATACGTGCATGTTTTAATTAAATTCTACTTTTCAATATATGTTCAAGTGAAATCTACAATCACACATTTAATTGAAGATAACATTGATTCAAACACATTTTAAATCACTGATATTTATCAATAAAATTTTAATATGGTGAAGAACGTTTTACAATGTAATAAACTAAAGCTAAAATTTTATAAAATAATTGTCTATATTTAATATCTCCACTTGTACTTTAAACAAAAATGCTTAAACAAATAATATATGTGAGAAAAACTACTTACATATCTTTAAACTAGTTAGATGTTTAAATTAGTTAGGTATGAGGCTAATTAAGTTGAATATGATCTTCAAAGATGATTAAGTTCTTTTTACCTCATTCTACACTTCTAATGCTGCTACTTACATTCATAAAATTCAAAACTTGAGAAATAAAACAGTTGCATTCAAGTGATTTATACACTTGGTGATTCCTTTTCTTTAAATTCTATCACTATATATATATAGTCATAGTCATAACTTAAGCTTCTTTGTTTCACTGCAATGAACATTGTGAACTTACTGATTTTATGTGATCTGTAAATATGTCAAAATATGTTCTTATGTGGTTGAATTGTCAATAAATTAAAATTATTTTCCTAATAAACCAACATATTTAATGTCAAAAACTAATTTTACATTAATTTTTTCTATAAATTAAAAAATTAGATAAAATATTATATATTGATAATATAAAATAATTTCATATTTTTGTTTAATCATAAATTATTACATATAATAAATTTATTAATTTTTATAATAATAATATCTAAAGTCATATCAATGTTAATTTTTTATTGTAAATAATATAAAAACATTACACTGATAATACGTAATTATTAAACTTATTAAAAAAATATTAAGTCATATTTTAATGAACAACTTAAATTTTTATTTATCAAAAATTGATTACAAATAAATTATCCATGAGTTTGACAATGAGATATGTTGAAAAGAACAACCCAACTTTATCATGAGAAATTAAAAGCTACTTTTATAAATGTAAATAAATTTTGTAGAAAAAAGTAAACAGTAAACACGCAGATCATATGAAATAATATTAGCTTAACTAATAATTTTAAATTTGAGTTATAAATATATAATTATATTAAATATTTTAAAAAATTATACCAATCTTATTCAATTTAAATAAAATGATCTCTCATAAAAAAAATTATAAAAAAAGTTAGTAAAAAAGACAGTGTCACAATTGATACTAAATACACAAAATTAGATATATGAGATCAATTTCGATTTTCAAGAGCTTCTAAAGAACAGGTCATTGGCAAACTAGTATGATGGTCATGATGGCAATGATTAGGATGATGCATAGTAGTAAAGTGACCCTTTATCCTGGGTAAAGTTATGGTGTCTGCTCCACTTCCATCATAGCATGCAGCCAATGTGGAAATGACTCATAGGTCCCATTAAACCCATTTTATGTGGCAAACTTTTCCCTGCATTTTGCACCAACCAAGGGTCCCATAAGGCCTCATGTGAAGCATTTTTTTTTTTTAATCACAAACTTGGGCACCCATGTGGGGTTCCCAAAGATCTAGAGTGGTTTAAGGGAGAAGAAAACTAACAAAAAGTTTTGCCTTTAAATAATTTTCTGGGAAGAAGGTAGGGTATGAATTCGTATTGCATCAATGTAGGGAAGCATGCATGCCTTTAAGCATTAACAAAGTTGTGGTTGCAGAGAGACACAGAAAAGATAAGCAAGAAAAGAGAAGAGGCAAAAATGAAAATAAAAAATAAAAAAATCTCATAGGATTCTTCTCAATCCGCGTGCCTATATATATATATTTATGTATATATAAAATGAAAGTGATCAGAATGTAAGTTGGTGGCTATGCTTAGTCAAAGTGACCCTTCAACTAGGAGGATTAAGTTTGTCATAACAAGAGATGTCTATCTCCTATTTTCTTTTTTTCATTGCAAAAGTTAGGTTTAATGTGAAAAATATGTTCAACTTGTTTGGCAAAATCACAAACTCCATTGGTGATGAATGTCAATAGCATGAAATGTGATTTCACACTATCACATAAATTTCATTTTTTTTTTAAAAAGAACACTTTTAAAAAGTTGTGTTTCAAAATTATCTCTGCCCACTAATGATTTGTTTAGAAACTTGGTTGATTTCGTTGAAAGATTATACTAGTCTTAAAACTACTCTTTGATGTGGAGCAAAATTATAATAGTGTGTTTGATTTATCCCTTTGATTGTAAAGAAATAAAAAAAATAAAATAAAATAAATGAGAAAAAGATAGATAAAAAAATAAAATTAAATAGAGATTTTTTAGTTGAAAAGAAATAGAGTGAAATAAAGAAAAAATATTTAAATTAAAGTTATTTGATAGATAAAAATAATAATATTGAAAAAATATTTTTTATTATTATTTATTTTATTTTATTATTAATATTATTTTTATTTACATTGTCATTATTATTTAATATTAATATTATTGTACTTATTATTATTATTATATTAAATAAGAATATGTATAATGGAAGGGACTAGTCATAGTGTAAAATGAAAATCAACTTGAAGGAAGCATAATCCATTACGAGTTTTTGATAATCAGTTATGTACTCTTAAGAGTACAACACAGATGATAAATATACAGTTTTTAGGTCTTTCTTCTCATATCTATGTGAAATTTTTTTATGGTAAGATATATAGTATATTTTAAAAACTTCCTTCCTCCATTCAATTAAACAATTCTCTTCCATTCCTTTTACTTACTTTTATCCTCCTTTACTCTTTTTTTTTCTACTATTCCAAACAGTGCATTAGTGTTACATCACGATAGAAATTCATGATAGTCTTAAAGTTATTATATCAATTGGTGAATAAAATGCACGTCCATTGGAATGTCATCATGTATTTAGACATGTTTTAAATCATGTTAAAAGATAAAATACAAACCAAATTAAGAATGACAAAACAAAAATTCTATTTTTTAGATATTTACTAATTGAAATTTAAAATTAGTTGATATGAAATTCTAACATTTTAATAAATAATACAACACATTCAATGCATGTTTAGTTTTGCCTTATAGGCAACCACATATGTACATCAACAAAGAAGTTACCATTTGAACTTATGAGTTATTTCTTTTATTTGATGTGATGTAAACAATGGGAGGGGTGCATAAGATGTGTAACCAAACACATGGCTACTATATTGTTAGAGAAGAATGTATAACCATTCATTTTTCTATAAGCATGACAAAGAAATAAGAGCAATAATATTCTTCTGCTCCCACTATTTTATTTCTCTTAAACTTCACTTAGATTCTATGCCAACTTGATTTGGGTTATGGCCATCTAATCACTCTAATCTAATGTTATCTATGGTTGGAACATTGCATTTTCTGAATAAAGTTATATTTTTCATTTTTATATGTCTATATATTATTGGAAAATCGTTTGCAAACTAATACAAATATGTCTATTTCACTTAGCCAAAAATTTCACAATTCTGGAGCTGAGAAGTCCCTCCCATTATCACTTTTATCATCAACATTTTCAGCATTCTGATAAATAGCCACTACATATGTGGCCAACAACATTACTCCAATTACGCTACATTTATGTTTGATGTTCCCTTTTCAACATTTATAAATTCAACTTCCTAATAATAAAAACATATCCAGGAATAGAAATCTGAAACAAACTTTCCACCAAACCAATTATAGCAAAGTAGCAAAGAGGAGGTTGAAGAAGTGGGGGAAAAAAAACCACGTAAAAAATACAAAATTCTACTATCTATTTGACATTATTATAGGAATTTTCATAATGTTATCATGCATATGGTGATTTAATGACAAGTTGAACCCTTTTAGTCTTCCATTTGAATTTCACCTTCCTTTCACTTGAGCTAAGAATATATAAATGTGGTACCATATTAAACACCATATACCTAAATTGGGTGTCTTTTTTTATGTTGGACCTATTCCACATAGATTTCGTCAAGTAATGAAACCTTTTAGTAGTTACAATAGGGCAAGGAGAAACTTCCAGCAAAAGATAATTTCTAAATTGTTTTGATTATTGGAATGGAAATCTTCAATATGCTGGGACAATGGGCAATTTAGGGCCTATTTACTTCTGGTGGTATTTTCTATTTTCATTTTTAATTATAAAATTATCACCTTATTTTATATTATTTTTAGTTTGTATACAAAATTTGAAAACATAAAACAAGTTATAAACATGGTGACAATTTTATAATTAAAAATGAAGACATTAGATGAAAATATAAAATATTTTTTCAAAGTAAACTAGCCCTTATATTTTTATTTCATATTTTTACTTTTTAAAAAATTGTCACCTTGCTCTATTTCCTATTTTCAAAGCAAGAAAAAATATTGGATGATAGTTTCGTAAATTAAAAATGAAACAAAAAATAAAGAAAAAAAGTAAATACACTTTTACTGTGTGTTTGATTTATATTTTCAAAAATTATTTCTAGTTTAAAAAAACAAAAAAAATAGGCACTCCTACGAAGTGCATGTCTCACCACATATAACACCTCTCTATGCCACCTGAACTATGACTACAAAACAAAAGAGGAAGACTTTAAATTGTTTATGTTTTTTGGTTTTTAAAATATTTATTCTGAAATAATTTGCAAAACTTAATAGATTTTAAAAGAAAAAATATCATTATTGAATAGCATGAAATATCTTATAAAATAGTTTTTAAACTTAAAAAAAAAAAATTGAACAGAAAATCAATCAGGCCATAGTAACACAATTTTTTATCTTTGAGAAAAGCAATTTATACAACCCATTAGAATCAACCTAATAGTCAAAAGAAATACATGAGAACTTAGTTTCCATCTTTATTGTTATCTTTATACACAAAAAAAACTTCTGCAAAAAAGGATTATAAAAATAAATAAAAAAGTTATTAAAAAAAATAGTGTTAGGACAAATGAGGTAATACTCAAACTAAAACACACTCATATATAGATGGTATGGGTAGAACAGTGAAAAGAAAGAGGAAAAATAGTTAAGAATTAATAGTGTGAAAATCAGTAGGTATAGCACAAACAATTATTTAGGCATTTGATTAGTAAAGTAAATGAATATCACACATTTTGCTATTTATTTTTGGATAATAAAAAGGAAAGTGAGATTACTAGTTGAGAATTAATTAACAGGGATGTGATAAATGAGGTAAAGTAAAAGTTAATAGTTACTTAAGTTAAATAACTTTTAATTATTTTCAATTTTTATATTTTTAATATTATAATATAACCAATTATCTCAATATAACACTATGGGCCTTATTTAAGGGCTTGAGCCCATTGTAGCTGTAAACACTATCAGAATAAACTAAACAGTCCAGAGCTGCTTGCTTGGACATCATGCCAATCAATTTTGTTTTTAATTGTAATACTTCAGTGTTATTTATATAAGCCAAATAATTAAATTAGTTAATAAATGATATGATAATTTAATCTTTATTAGTATAAACAATGCTTTTTAAATAAAATATTTTCAGTTCCTCGAATGAATCATTGTAAAGTTTGATCATAAGAATAGACTTTTGTTTTGATGATACTAATAAGACACAGTTAAATATTACTTTTCATAATTTTTTTTTTCAATTTAGTCTTTCATCTTTAAAAATAAATTGATTTAATCTTCAAATTAGTCTCTACCATTACAATGTTAGTGAAAAAAGTTAACAGATATTTTTCTTTCTCAAATCTTAATTTTGGATCATGATGTGTTGTTACTGGAGACGATTTGGACTACTGTTCTAAACTTTTTTTTCTTCCACAAGTTGGAAGGAACACACAAGAGAGGAAAAGAAGCAATAAAAGATGGAAAAAAATTGAAACGGTTGCAAGAAATCACCTTTGGTAGCAAGACAGTGATTCAAAATTAAGATTTGAGAAAAAAAAAAGTTAATATTTTTTCTTAATATTATAACGATATAAATCATTTTAAATTAATTTAAAAATATAAAATATTAAAATATTTTAAAAAAATTAAAAGACCAAATTAAAAAAAAAATAATAAGATGAAGATCTAAAACTGATATTTAACCATTTGATATTTATTTGTTTTTGGTACGGTGATATTAGTATGATATTAAAAATGATCTGCAATTTGCTGCAGTAATTACACAATCTAAAACTATGGCTGACTGTGATCCCATTTTCTCAGTGCTTATTTGCTATCATAGCTACTAATCGAATATTTTTTTTTTTAGTATCATAGGTTTTTTCGTTATATAAAGAAGAGTTTAATTATAATATATTGTAAAGATTTTTTTCCCATTATTATTTAATTATGAATTGCGATATGGAAAAATACTATTAACATATTCTCTAACACAGTATTATTACATAATTTCAAATCACCACACCTTCATAATTCAACCAATCTTATAAATATTACCAAAATTTTCAATTTATGAGAAAAGATTAATCACACTCAATTATGTCAATTGATCAGAATCATGTTAGTCTTAGATCATATAATTTCTCTTTTAACATATTTTTAATACATTCTTTATTAAATACTGACATTTATAAGAAACCACACAATTTTGTGTATTTAATTTCTTATTTAACAAGTTTCGGTCATATTTTTTTTAATTTGTAATAAAATTTAACTAATAATAAAGAATGTGTTAAAGAAAAGTGTGTTGTTATACATTTCCATTAAGATGTATCAAAATTAATCTCTTATAAATGCACCAACCTTATATTTATGTATTTCCCTTCACTTACACATCTAAAAGATCTTGCCATGCAAACAGCTTCCCTGTTTTCTCAACATGCATATGTAGTCAAATTAAAACAGCATTTACATCTTTCTTAAGAATCAAAATCCTAATGTAACAAAATTATAATCAAAATCCTAATGTAACAAAATTATAATCAAAATCCTAATGTAACAAAATTATACTTATTTTACATTTGCAAAGTTAACAAGTATTGGCAGGCCAAATTGTGATGCACCACTCTCACCTTTTCCTGCCAGAAACAGTTTTCTTCACAGCTCCAACAGACACCAAAAACTGGTCAAGGGATGATAGGGTCCTCATGTCATCTGGAGGGAAATAGCTGGCTGCCTTTCCCATGATTGATGAGAAGAAAAGGGAAAGTGAAGGCCATGCAGCATTACTTTCCCCCAAAAACTCATCCAGAAATGCAAATGCAGCCCTGAAATCAGACCTACTTGCATTTATTGGAGCAGCAAAGTGAGCAGGGATTATTCTCTTGAACCTCCAATCTCGCGAAATGCTATCAACCCACTCTCTAACCTGGATCATAATATTGCAAAATATGAATTGAGGTGGTTTTCATCTACCTTTATCCCCTCAAACATTCAATTCAACTTTGTGATTCTTAGAATTGACTTGGTTTGTTTTGTTTCCATTTTTAGTTAAAAGTTTTATTGTAAAAACTTTTACAATTTTAGTATCAGCCAATCAGAAATTATCGTTTTTAATGATTTTTAAAGTAATTATTATAAAAATCAATAAATTTTACTATATAAATTTGTAATTGCATGATAGTATAAAAAAATATTTATATTGTCAGTTTATTCTAATTAAATCGTAATCAATATCATGGCATGTTTTCATTGATTGTTACAAAAACATCATATTGTTTTCATGTCGTTTTCCGTTTTCACAAATTTGAAAAAAAAAAACATGATGAACATTTTAAATTGAAGGATATATGTCATACTTTTGAAACATCCAGGTGCATTACATTGGAGGACATATGTCTTGCATAAATTTAATCACATCCAAGTCAGAGTAAAGTAAAAAAGAAACAAGAAGTACTAGGATCACACCCTCTAATTGGTTAAAATATATTCAAAATTACAAAATTAGGAGAGAAAATCATTAAATATGATATGAAAGTGTGTTCCTAGCATTTCTCAAAAGAAAATATTATAAGGCAGAACATCTAGTTGTCAATTAATAGCTGTACATCAGGTAAAACCCAATTAATGTATTCTTAAAAAAAAAAAACAAATTATATAAAAGAAAGAATATTACCTTTTCAGGAACTTTACTGAAGACCAGAGTCTTCACAATAGGTGAAACAATCAACTTCTGTGACATCTGTGCAAAGCTTGCATTAGGTTCTAAAAGATTTGATGGACCAAGAAACAAGATTTGTAGAACCATTCTTTCCCATCCTGCAGAATAGAATCATCAGATTCAATTTAACATTGATGTCAAAAGAAAAGCAATGTGCTTTGTGCAAGTTGAAAATAATAATAACAACAACAATAGAGCCAACCTTTTTGCCGGTTCCTTATGTTGTCAACTACAGGTTCATCGGGTACCTCCTTTCCTTTACTAAGAAGTTTTACAGCCAAACCATTTTTTGCAGATGCTAACAAGGATTCTTTGCTAATACACTCAGGTGGCTGTCTTGGGACAAAAATAACAGCATCTGTCACCAATAGTGTTCTTGAAGGTTTGTGGTAGAAAGCTGCCTCCACATAGGGTCCAATTCCTGAGACAACTCACAAGCAAATGAGATTTTTCATCATGTATTTACAAAGATTGAAAGGCATTTAAAAGAGCTTCTACAAAGCTTATAGGAACTTATAATGCAAGTGCTTAAGCAATATTTGGTTAAGCTTATGAAAATGACTTATGTGTTATAACCTTCTCCCACCTTACATTCAATTAAGGTGGTTTGGACACATACAAAGAAAGCCACCAAAAGCACTAATGAGACTAGTAAATTGCATGATTTTTAATCCTATGAAAAAAGGGAGAAAGACACCAAGAATAATGTTGAGAAAATTTGTTAAGAGGGATCTCAAGATGAATAATATCTTTGACATTTTGGTTTTTAAACTAGTCAAATAATCATATATGATCAATGTAACCAACCTTACCTAATGAGATAAGGCTCCTTGTAATTGTTGTCATAGCTTGTTTAAATAAACTTCATGTTAAGGTTTATTGAAGTAAGCTTATGTAATAAGCAATTATTAAATAAGTGTCTATTTAAGTTCTTTACCCAAACACACCCTATGTCTAGAATTACGTAACAAGAAGTGAAGATTACCAACTTCTGGTGAGCTTAGAATCTTTTGCTCTATTTCACCAGCCCAAGGAACGGATAAATCTTCATCTTTTAAGGTTTTAGCACGAAAAATGCCGAAGAATTCCAATGGTAAGTTCAACGGCCAACTCCATTGCCTTGGTGCCACCCATACCTGAGCAAGGGGAAATTTTCTAGAAAATGGACCAACAAATACTTTGTGCTCATAAGCAAAAGTAGGGAGAACAATATATTCAACTGGAGCCCCCAATTCCTTAATAAGCTGCAAGAAACAAAAAAAAAATGACACGTTAAGAAAGAATAATAAAAGTTTACTTCTTGATCAAGTCATAGAAAGTTCCTAGCAGCATTACTAAGGAATCGAAGTTTGCAAAGTGTGAAACAATAGAACCAGCGAATTCAAAATAAAGTCTAAAAAGTGAGGCCACCCCTTGAAACAAACCAATTCAATTATAAACCAAATAAACAATAGTCCAAATTCCAAAAGAATGTGGAATTTATATAGACAATTTCAATTCATTACCAAAACTGATCAAACAAAAAAATGAGGCTTAATACAAGTTTGTTCGTTTCAAAACACTAGCATTGTTTTACTTCCATTAAGGTTCATCGCAAGTTTGCATGCTCAAAATAAGAGAATAGGTTGTCAAAATGGAACCTGAATGCACTCATCAGTTGGTGCTAAGGGTGCATGGACCCATAAACCTCCAGATTTGAGTTTGATAACCGTCATTCTAATGTTTGTGGAAACACTGCTGAAGCCTAATGCCTGCTCTTGTTCGAATAGCCATATACAACCCTTCACAGCCTACAGCATGATTAAGAGAATGTTAGTGTAAAAAAAACAGAATTTCCAGCCAAAATTTATAGCAAAATCTTCACAAGAAATAACAGGATTTCTATGTGCAAGGAAATACCAACAACATGCCACTAAGCATTACATGCAAAGCGAAAACAAAACAAAACAAAACTTATTTCACCAAGTAGTTAAAAGCATTGGATTTGAATCCAATAAAAGTAGAGGTTACAGTGATCTGCATGCACATCAAGTTCATCGATCATTCAATTAAAATTCAAAAATATAATTCATCCTATATAGCATGGGATTGTGTTCCTATAGAATTTGTAAAAAAAGAAAAGAATAAATACACGTTGACATTGTAAAGGTTTTTTACACTGTTATCCAATAACAAACCATCAAACTTGTTGCTCTTTATAATAACTACCTTAAAGTTCATTTATGATTTCTGATTGGCTACAGAGTAAAACCTTTTTACACGAAAGCCAATTAAACTCAAAAGAAAAAGTGGGAGCAAAGAGAACACCTAAGAAGTTACTGATATATCACTAAAAACATCAAGTCATGGACAGGCCACTCAATGAATCGAAAACCTCAACCAAATCAATTCAGCGATTAAAATAGTCATCCAAACCAAACATAAGACAAAGCAAGATGACATACCTCAGTCCTAATAGTGCACCTGTTGAGAAAAGGACCAAGTGGGAAAGGAAATCCAGTGATGTTGAAGTAAAACCTGCCACTAGCATTGCTGTTTGTAACACTTGGGGTGGCTGAAGCCACAACCAAATTGATAAAATCTCTTTTTTGCGGCCTTGGTTTCAGATGCAAGCAGAGACCCTTCAAAGACCCCCCAACAAAACTTGAACTTGAGTCACCCAAGTAGATGGGGTTCTGCAAAAGTGTGGACTTTGGAGAAGAAACAGCAATAGGTGCCACCATCTTTTGTTGAAACCTTACTTTGTCACCATAAAGCAATGGCTTTGTAAGTGTAACAAGTGCAGGGTCCAAATGAGAAGCATTCTTGGATATGCTTTGGACACGTGGACTTTGGTTGGTGGATTGTCCTACATAGATGTTTATGAGCCTCAGATTAATTGTGGAAGCGGTAAAGTAATATAATGTTTGAAGTGTACAAGAAAAAATAACCAACTTAGGATTAGGACAAAATTTAGAGACAGTTTTGATTTTGGCGCTATGCTTCTTCTCTAATTAAAATTAGAGTTTGAGCTTAATAATTCATTTGCACGAAAGTTTAATGTAAGTTATCCAAAACAATCTCCAATTTTGATTAAAAAAATACGAGTTTACTTTTTAAGTACAGTCATTATTAATCAATTAGAAATTATAAAAGACATGACAATTTATAATTAAAAAAACGTAATATAATTAAATAACAGTGTAAAAACACCTAATAACTTATATCTATCTTTTGTTCGATAAGATTATATGCCGTAAGAACTTTCTTGTCCTTGTTCTAGAACAATGTAGACGGCGTTTTATCGAACGCAGAACTTCTATTCTGCTTTTTCCCGTTGTTGATAAAGTAGAAAATTCTGTAGTATTCCTCTTGGCAATTTTATTGGATGAATAGATTCGAATTAAAAATAGGTGGAGAGACTTTTAGACTGTTTATTTTGAGAATTGTTGTTTTTAATTATAAAAACATCACCCCAATTTTATTTTAAAAAAGTTGTATCAAAATCTAAATAATAAAATTTATTCACTTTTTATATAAATATTAGGGAAAGAAAACAAATAGAAGTATCTGTAAAATTTACTGAATTAGGATATATTTGTTTAAAAAACTCGTTTTGTGGAATAATAGCCAAATATACTAGATAACTAATTCGTATAAATTTTAGTTTATTTTATGCATAAATAATCATATTTTAAAAATTTGATTATTTTAAAAGTTGGAAATAAATACAAGCTTCTCCAAATGCATTGAATGATTGTTTTTGGCATATTAAGGAAAAAAAACTGTAAATATTGAACTAGATTCTTTATTTTTCATTATACCAGTCCAAATTGAAGAATTAAGATTCAGATGTGATGTTATTAAAAGAATATAAATTTAAATATATTTTTATTTATAATAAATCATCGAATATTATTTTTAATTTTTAATAAATTTTTTTATAGTTTTAATTTTTGATAAATTTAAAATTTTATTTTAATTTTCATTATTAACATATTATTAAGAGTTGAATCTTTTTGTTTAAAATTATTCAAGTGAAAATTTAATATTTTAATAATTTATTCATTTAAATGAATTTATAAATAGTTAATTCATGAACAACTTAGTATTAAATAATAATTTATTAAAAATAAATATTAAAAAAATTTAAATTTATCAAAAAAATTAAATTTTAAAAAATTTATTAAAAACTAAAAATAAAATTTGATAACTTATCAAGGATAGATCGGAAGAGCACA
>JAMLFT010006094.1:0-16559 GCA_026544285.1 Pachyrhizus erosus
CTATAGATATTAAGTTTCTCTTTAAGGTAGGGATATGTCTGACATTGTGCAAAGTCCATAGGGCACCATTAAAGGTTCTGATGTCAACATCACCTTTTCCCACAATATCAAGGGATTTTCCATTTGCAAGGTAAACCTTCCTAAGCTCTCCTGAAACATAGTTATATAATAGTTCTAAGGAAGGTGTAGTGTGGAATGACGCACCTGAGTCCATAATCCATGAATCAATTGGACTATCTAAATTGCAAATTAATGCATCTACAATCTCATTTGTTGTTGCATTTTTTGGTTCAACATCATCTTGCTTCTTTTTATTACTCCTTCTTTTTGGAGTCTTGCATTGATTGACAAAATGACCATTTTTCTAACAATTCCAACAAATAATATCATTTCTGATTTTTACTTGTTTTTTTCCTTTGGATTTTGATTTGCCTTGGCCTTGATCTAACCTTTCTGGCTACTTCCTTTAGTTTCAGTACTCAATGCTGAGCCAAAATCAGAATTGAAACATTCTCTTGAACCTCTCCTGCAAACATCTTTGGTTAAGATCAAACCTCGAATGTTATTCAAGCTTTAACTTGTTATTACTTGCAGAACTACTAACTGCAGTAAAGGTTGCACTCTAACTATCCAAAAGGGATGATAATAGAATCGACACTTTCACCTCATCGTCGAAATTGATCTGCACTGATGCCAACTAAGCAAAAATTGTGTTAAATTCATTAATGTGATTAGTAACAGAATTACCTTCGCCCATTCTAAGGTTGACTAGCCTGCGTATCAGATACACTTTGTTGGCTGCAGATGACTTCTCGTACATGTTTGACAATGCCTTCATCAGACCTACAGTTGTCTTCTCGTTTAGAATGTTGAACACAACGTTCTTGGCCAACGTCAGCCGGATCATACCAAGTGTCTGCCGATCTAGCAACTCCCAATCTAATTGTTCCATGTCGTTTGGCTTTTGCTTCGTTAAGGGTTGATACAACTTCTTCTTATATAGATATTCTTCTATTTGCATCTTCCAGAATCTAAAATCTCTATCATCAAACTTCTCAATCTTCACCTTCCCTTCTTTCAATGCAATTACTCCTGCTGCTTTATAAGAAAACTCTCACTACTTCTCTAAACTAAGATTCCCCAAAAAAATAGATCTTTTTTGATGTGAAAGATCGGACAAAGCCGCAATCATAGAGCATGCTAAGATATTGGTTTTGATACCAATTGTTAGGAACAATGCAATAATAAAAGAAGGAAATAAAGGAGGGAGAGAAAAGACTCAAGAATTTAACGTGGTTCAACACACAATGTATGTTGTCTAGAATTTAACGTGGGAGAATTGTTAGAAATATGTAGTTTGATTTTAGTTCCACATTGTGTAAATGATGAGAGATATTGCTCATATATTTCTATATAAACAACCCCTTGTAAACTTTTTGGAAACACATCAAAATAAAAACATACTTCTTAGTGTAATCGTGGACGTAGACAACATACATTGTGTGTCAAACCACGTTAAATTCTTGAGTCTTTTCTCTCTCTCCTTTATTTCCTTCTTTTATTATTGCATTGTTCCTAACACTTGTGATATTTGAGAGTAAAAAGAATAAATGGCTGGAGGGACATATTTTAAAAGAAAAGGAAAGAAAGATGTGCTTTATTTATGGAACTCAAATACACATTCTGAAAGATGTAACGTAATCCAGGAAAAAAGTTAAAATTTTAAACGGTGTTGTTAAAAAGCGGCCATGGTACCGCCATGGTAGAATGGCATGGCGGATTTTTTGCCAGCCACCATAGGTAGTTTATGAAGGGAGGCCTGCCATGACAGTTCCATAAGGCACAATGGCATGTTTATATTGCGGAATTTCGGCCTTCTCCCATCCACCATTGATAACATTGATTTTAAATAATAAATATTAGTATTGGTTAATCAAAATGCTCTTTTGAGTTGATGTATTTTGTCTTTGTTTCTTATTGTATTCCCTTCATTTTGTAAATTGCATTGAATGATTCTTGTGACATGTGAGCAGCTTAGTCAAAGAGTACGGCCAGAGTTTAGACTACTAACAAAATCTGGATTTGCAGTTTGCAAATTTTTGCTTATGGTTTCATTAGTTCAGTTATTATTCTTTGATAGAAATTGAGTTTTATTTTTAAATGCTGTATTTGAAGGTTTTTTGAATTATCCTATGATACTTAACTTCTTTAGAGTTTTTGGGTTGAATTCTATTTCTTCATTTGAATCCCAAGAATATTTCCAGGAAAACAGCTCATTGATTGAAAAGTCTGCATCATATAATACTTGTTTCTTGCGTCAATTTTTTTTTTATTAATCATATCAATTACCCGATATGGATTTTCAGGATTCTTTCGGACATGCGGACCCTTTCAGCTGATTGGATGGCTAATACAAACAAGTCAGAATCTGAGTTACAGTCCTCACAGCATGGGGGAGAAGAAAGCAAAGCAAACATATTTTATCCAAGAGCAGTTGCCCCAACTGCTGCTCAGGTCTGCATCATTTTCCATTCTCTTGCTGCCCCTGTTATATAATTTGTTATTATTAATATGCATATAAGTGAAGAGCTGTATTTATCAGAGATCAAAATATCAATGCTATTGTTGAACTCTGCTATCTGTATAGATGTTTTTTTGAACTAGAATATGGACTTACTAATGCTGTGGAAAATTAATAAAGATCAAGTGTGCCTATGTTTTGAGGCATGTATTCACGTACACTATAGCAATCAATTTATTCTATAAGGCCTTGCATGATAATTTTTGTGGAGAGGCTTATCAAAAGTTGTTACCAAGATTCTCTATATCCTGGCCTGGGCTGCTTTACAAGTTCTTTTTGTGGATAAATGTAATTTGGTGGTTGGCATGTAATAGTTGCTTAGCTAATCTGTTCACTACAGGTGCACTGCTTGCAGTTCTTAATATATGAGGTGGTTTCTGGTGGTAACCTTAGGAGGCCAGGTGGACTCTTTGGCAATAGTGGCTCAGAAATCCCACTTAATGATTTAAAACAGCTGGAGACATTTTTTTACAAGCTTGGTTTTTTCCTTCATATTTTAGACTACTCAGGTAATGGTCTTCTATTGACCCAAGCTCAATTTTACCACAAAGACTCTGGGCACATTCCATTGATAGATCAAACATCTACACTTACAACCTCTTCCTCTCGCTAGTCCTGCATTAGGAGCTAGTTTTGAAGCATTTCATTTTGTGTTATATCTCTGTTAATAACATATGGACTCACAAACATATATGGCTTCATGGTGCACTGCTTCCAACCAATACAGGGCTCTTCTACTCCCTCTTGGTTTTTTCTGACAGAATAAAATGGTAAATTAGTCCAACATCTAGAAATTGAAATAGAACATACATGTGATGGGGCTGACAAATGCCTGATTATTAATAATATCCTTGGGCTCTTTTGAAAGTTAAAAATCTAATACAAAACTTTACATAATTGATTTCAGAGGGCAGATGGATGTTTAAAGGATAGCTGAACACAACATTAAACTGACATCTTGCTTTCTTGGGTAGAATAGTGGCTGAATAAATTTAAGCTTTTTGGGTGCTATTTAGTTGTATGATAATTATCAGGTCTTGATAGATTTTGTTTGCCCCTGCCATGTGGACCTAACATTGAAGATTGGTCCTTTTAAAGCATCAAAATTCATTTTTGTGCTTGTGATTTAACTGCACAACTTGTCTTTTATCTGCTCATTATTGTACCACGAATATGCCCAATTTGGAGGTCATAGTTTCACCAATTCTTTTAGAAAGTATCCTAAAAGATTTCAATTTCTTGGACTAGAGAAAAAATGCATTAGAATGTAGGAAATTCTGAAATATTTTGACCCTCTAACTTCTGAAACAGTTTAATGATATAGAATCCTTTGCATATTCCTTATTTGCATCCTTCAGTGTAATTGACTTGGGTGATGATGCTTGCAGCAACTGTTGCAACACTGACAGATCTTGGTTTCTTATGGTTTAGAGAATTCTATTTAGAGTCTTCACGAGTCATTCAGGTAATACTTAACACCACAAAATTATTTAAATTTCAAGTCTATCATGTTCACTGGAAACACTCTTTGATAAGACCAGCTACAAATTTCATAGCTACTTGCAAGATATTGATTACATCAAGCATTTACTCATCAGAATCTATTTGTACTTGAATGAAAAACTCAAATAATGGTAGGCTAGCAACTTGGAATGTGATTTTTTTGAGACTGCAGGAATTTCCACGAAAAATTTCAATGAAGATAATAGGATGATAATTTGTATCTGTTATTTTTATTTTATTTTATTTTTCAAAAAACTCTTCTAATGTTGATGTTTTTCTTAATTCTGACCCTTTCAAAGTTAACTTCTTGTCTCTATTTCTGTATACTTTAGTAGTCCCCTACTTCCCACTCCATTCTAAATATGTTAATTTTACATGAACTACTCATGGAGACTGAAATGACAAGCAAAAGAAGGCTGAGTATTTTTTTATTGAAATGTGTTTTATTAAAAAAAAAAGTTATATGTTGTGTGCATCTGATCTTTCTTCATTCTTTCTGATAGCTTTTTATGAGCTTCAACATTACTTCGTTGTCAAGAAGTCATTTCTGTGTAATGGGTGTTTCAATGTTGTATTTCACACTTCAAAATTTCTAAATTCTACCAAACTTTTTATTTTTCTTTTCTTATATGCACATGTTTTTCATCTTGTACTAAATTTAGTTAATTTATTTCATGTAGTTTCCAATTGAGTGCTCTCTTCCCTGGATGTTGGTGGATTGTGTGCTTGAGTCACCGAATTCTGGTCTTCTCGAGAGTGTTCTGATGCCATTTGACATCTATAATGATTCAGCTCAGCAAGCCTTGGTGTTGCTGAAGCAACGGTTTCTATATGATGAAATTGAGGCTGAGGTATTGGACATTTTTTAACTTAATGGCTAAAGCTAGATAATTATATGGTGAATTTCCTTGAGCATTATAATATCTGATACAGGTGATTTTAGGTGCATATGCTGAAGTGCACTAAATTTATGGAGTAACTTATATGATTTTAGGCATCCTACAACTTCTAAATTTAAGAGAGGGTAAAAAAGAATACTAGGGGAATTGAGGACAAGGAGTAGATGTGGGAATTGGACCATAAAATTCTTGCTTACATGGAAGGTGGGAAGGAAGGGGAAACATGGGAAGGCAATGGTGAAAGAGAGTGAGGAGGGGGGAGGGGGGGATCCATGTCAAGGCATCCAGAAAATTGAGTGGGGATTTTGGACAGGGAGGAGGCAGGACCCTCGATGAGCCTGCATTTTTATGTATTTTGTTTTCTATTTGAATGCAGTTCTTAAATTCATGCCTTCTGTTGATATCAGTTTATACTGGTAGCAGAGAGTGAATTCTGGTGTTAGTACAATAAGATTTTTGCTTCTGATTACCAGTTTCCTATTATTTATAGGTTTTCTCCATTAATCAACTGTTTTCTGTTTACCTTTTTTTCACAGGTGGATCATTGTTTTGATATATTTGTTACAAAATTGTGTGAAAACATTTTCACATATTACAAAAGTTGGGCAGCAAGGTATGCTCATTTTTCTCTGGCTTATCCAGCTTTTCTTTTGATTATTCCATGGACTAACCTTTTTTCTTACTGATGGATGCCTAAACCATGCAGTGAATTGCTTGACCCATCGTTCCTCTTTGCGTCAGACAATGCAGAAAAGTATGCTGTGCAACCCATAAGACTCAATATGCTGCTTAAAATGACTAGAGTGAAGGTTAACGAATTACACTATCATAATGTTTCCTTTCCATGATTTGATTTGGTGCATTAAAGTATAAGCTGGGTGTATACTACCTGCTTAACAATTTTAGGGTATGAAAATAGCCCAAGGTGGGGCAGGGATGGGGGGACAGGAAAAAATATGTAGATGCTGTTAGATCACCCCCTCTCCCAGCAGGATTTGGAAACACTTGACTGAAGCCCTACTTTAAGTGAAGAAAGCTTAACTGTTTTATTACGTTTATTAATATGTGTCAGGGTGTTACCAATTCAAACCTCATTATCATCAAGTGATTTTAGAAAGATGTGACTTGATATAACTTAAAGGAAGTATACAAAACAGATGTCTTTGTGTACTATTATAAACACTACTGAAAGCAGGAATAAGTTGTTACCCTCTAGAATTTAATATCATACTGATTATCAGTTAGTTTCATCAAAATCTTCCCACAAGTTAACAAAGCTTTTTGATCAGAAAGTCCAGGTTTGAAATCTTGTGAATGGAAAGTGCTGGGAGAGTTTGTTGCCCCTCTAATTGGTTCAACCCAACTCAACTTGGATTAGTAGGGGTCCAAAGTGGCTTTTGGATATCAAGAGTCTAAGATAGTGTTTGGTATAACTTTTTGGAGCTTCTCCTCTCTTTGAAAGGAAAAGCCATACAATTCTAGAAAAGCTATTAAGTATAAAAGTAGCTGCTTTCTAAATGCACTAATGAAGAAAACATAAAAACAAGAGCTTTTAGATGGTCTAAATTTTAGGAACTTCTCCTTTTCCTTCACTTTTCCAATTCCCAAAACTCAGTAGTGTGCTACCTGAGAATTTTTAACTAAAAATCAACTTTTAAGGTGAAAAAAATATAGAATTATCAAACATCTTTTACTATAAAGTTCTTATTTTTACTTTAACTTCAAAGTAGTTTTTAAGATCCAAATAAATCAATCCAAATGCTATCTAGAAAAAAACTTCTCAAGTTGTTGACTGAGAGAAGAAAGACACTTGGTAGCTGTTTTAGTTTTCAATATTTTGTTTCAAGGGTAATTTCATTTTAATCATTAATAAAATTCTTGTAGAAACTTCTGGTGTCAAAAGCATGGAAAGTAGGTTCCAATCATCTTCAATGCCACATCCTGCAAAAAAGTAATGGAGATTGTTTATGAAAATGATTATGAAGAATAAGATTGACACTTACAGGATTTATAAACATTTATTTTCATGGTGTATTCCATGTTCTATTTATATGATTTCTCTCTTACTCTCACACACGTCTGTTCTGCTAGGTGTCATTATTAGAATTTGATTGAGTTGCAACTCTCACGTGATTAAATATCTTTTCGTGCACAGCTGCTTGGAAGGATGATTAATTTACGAAGTTTGATCACTGAACGGATGAACAAGGTTTTCCGTGAAAATATTGAGTTTCTGTTTGATCGTTTCGAGTGTCAGGATCTGTGTGCCATAGTGGTTAGTGATTTTACCTTTGCTACTTCCCATGGCCAACAATTATGAACTACTTTTTCTTTTCTCAATGTTCATTAACTAAAGTAATTCTCTGACTATTTTATTTCAGGAATTAGAGAAGTTGTTGGATGTCTTAAAACATTCCCATGAACTACTGTCTAGAGATCTTTCTGTAGACTCTTTTAATCTCATGTTGAATGAGATGCAAGAGAACATCTCCCTTGTATCATTTTCTAGTCGACTGGCCTCGCAGGTTGTCCTTTTGAGCTCTAAAGATGCACTTTAATTTTGAAGTCTTCTTTTCTTTTCTCATAATTAATTGTGTTTTTTAATCTTGAATCCTCATGTTGAAAGTTGAAACCACTATTTGAATGGTACTTGATAATTTCACGGCTTGATCTGTTTCCTGCAATTTCATTGATATATTTCTTTATGTATGCTAGATTTGGTCTGAGATGCAAAATGATTTTTTGCCAAATTTCATTCTCTGCAATACTACTCAACGTTTTATCAGATCATCAAGGACTGTTCCTGTTCAAAAGCCATCTGTACCCTCTGCTAAGGCTAGTTTCTATTGTGGTACTCAAGTAAGCATTCCACTTACTGCCTTTAATGGTACAACCATTATAAAATCAATTGCAATATTTTTAATGGCTTAAATAATCATCTATTTGTGATCATAAACATGTAAAATACAAGTAGTTCAATTTTTAGCTAACTCAGCACATGGGTAAAATAATGTGATTTACTTCCTCTGACTGAATTTGTTTCTCACTTTCCATTTTGGGAGGTTCCAAAATGTATGTCAGCGTGTTGTAAGACCGTAGTACTAATGTGCCAGGTTGGTGCTCCAAGTATAGAAGAGTCTAATGCATATTTCTTGGAGTTGAGCTTTTGCTCTATTCTTTTTAGCTATCATTTTTTGTGTTTCTTATTTTCATTTTTTTTTGTATTACTCATTGAGTGTATGTGTAATGAGGGAGAGGGACATGATGATTGTGTTGGTGTGTGTGTTTTATACAATTTTCTTTATGTACTATATACAAGTTTATCAGTGTTTCACTCTGATAGGATTTGAATTCTGCCCATCAAAGTTTTGCACGACTGCATAGTGGATTCTTTGGAATACCTCACATGTTTTCTATTGTTCGACTTCTGGGACCCCGATCATTACCTTGGCTTATTAGAGCCCTTCTTGATCACATATCAAACAAGGTATGCCATTCTTTATATTTTCTAAATTGTGAATAATTCATTGCATGACATTTGTTTTTCTGTGGAAGCCTCCTAAACATTATAAAATACAATTTTATATATACATTAAGTTTGATAATAAACTAAACTAGAGAAATTTATGTAAAGTAATTAAAATTCTCCCTGCTTCCTACCCTTGTCACTCTGATGAATTTTTTTACTTTTCAACGAAAAATCCTTCATTATAATGTATACCTTTTGCATCCATATTCAAGATATCTATGCCATATGTCAATAACAGGTTATGAAGTGTGGAGTTGTTTTGGCTACGGAAAACTGATCAAATGACTCGTTATAATCATGTAAAAATGTCTCAAGCAATGAATACATAGTGAAAGGCTTTGCATAACGAAGAGAGAATTGAGTGAAAAAATGTCAAAAGTTTAACCATAAAGTGGTGTTGATCTATACTTTCTCATATGCTAAGGGTTGGAAAGTGAATGATGAAATGTTACATGTAATTTTTCAAATACAAAGATTCCAGTGACATTCACGAAAGTTTCAACCTTAATTTAACCATGTTAAGCAACTGCTTGTTATTTATAGATTGGCACGCATACATACTGGATGCTTCTAGTTTGCATATGTCTATGTTTACTGATATTATAAAATTTAGATGTGGCTCACTAACAGTGTAAATGTGTGCTATCCTAGATTACTTTGCTTGAACCAATGATTACAGGACTACAAGAATCTTTGCCAAAATCAATTGGGCTTCTTCCTTTTGATGGAGGTGTGACAGGTACATGATGAAATTTTTCCTTTCACTTTTTAAAAAAAAACTTTACTCTGCAATCTACTTGTATGTGAATGCTGAAAACGTATTCTTCTTTCAACATATTGATGGAAAATTATGCATACTGATTCAATGTGTAGAAAATTCTTGAATTATAGAAAATTGTGGAAGGCAAAATCATTCACAAAATAGTAGTGAGTCTCGTCAAGTAAATCATGGTGGCTCATATATTTAGATATGCGTGCATCATACAATATTCCAAATTCTTGGTAACTATGCACCAATTGCACAGTGCTTGACCGAAAGCATTTCTTAGATAAATACTAACTATCAGTAGCATGTATTTCTTTTTCATATCTTTTGAATATAGTATTACTAGATACATTTTGTCATGGAGTTGAGGTCATCGGCATTTGTTTTATACCCTTTCTTATTGTGCTATATTACAAGAAGAAACCTTTGGCATAGTGCATAAAAGCACTGAAATGTTTTGCTATAAATTTATCAAAACAGTTATATTTCATGATCATTACAAACAGTTTATCTACCAAGGAATACAATAAATAGATGATACATGGTCAGGCATAGTGCATTTTTCAAAATCTCAGAAGCACTGAAATGTTTTGCTGTAAATTTATCAAAACAGTTATATTTCATGATCATTACAAACAGTTTATCTACTAAGGAGTACAGTAAATAGATGATTCATGGTCATATCTTGGAAATTAACTCTTAGATTACTTATACACAGGTTGTGTGAGACTTGTTAAGGAACATCTTAACTGGGAAACAAAATCAGAGCTGAAAGCTGAGGTTCTTCATGGCATAAAAGAAACTGGAAGTGTATTATATTGGATGGGGCTTCTAGATATTGTATTGGTCAGTAACATAGTGCAGTTACCAATTTATTTATTCTAATTGCCATCAACATTAGTTTAAGACTTCATAAATCTGTTTTATATTTTAAGATAACAATTTTAAAATTCATATTATGTTTTCTTGAAAGACAACCTAAAAAGAAAAAGGATGGTACAAAACCAGTTATTTTAGCCAATTGTAGGATATAAAGTACCAAGGGGTACCTATAGTTAAGAACCTTCATGATGCAAAGCTGACTCAAAAAACACACAAGATATTGAAACTTGAAAGCCAAGAAAAGCTTGGTAAATATTACGAATGTAAAGGAAATCTTTATGATTGCAGATTTGAGATGACTTACTTGAAATCTTTATTTGGTCAGAAAACTTTAAATAGATGGAGAGGGCAAAGTTATTTAGGTAGCACTAGAAGAATTTGGCATTGCTGGCATAAAAATGGCGAGGAGGACCTAAGAATGTACATATGAATCATTTTTATGATTTCACTTAATAGTTTAAGCTATTAGGAGAATCGGTCCTAGATATGGTATCAGAGCCTTTATGACCAAGTAGTAAGGAAATCCTTGCTGCCCCATTCTTTTAGACAAAATTGAATTTCAGCATATGGTAGAGTGAGTGGTGAGCCTCTGCATTGTCCATACTTCAAGACCAAATGGATCTTAAATAATGTGTATTAGGGATATAAAATTATTCACGTGACTCGAAATAATAACTTAAGCTTTTGGGAGATTTGATCTTTTATGGAATAATTCTCAAACAAAATGGACAGGCAAAGAAAAAAGATAATCTGAGATGTATTTAGGGAGTTTGGAATGTCACATAGGCTTTTTATGCATCTGAGCTAGAGGAGATCTCATGGAAATCAAAGAATAATAATTTATCATTACCAAACTCTGAAAGGAATTTTACAAGGATGCATAACGTTGAAGAATAAATTTTGCAAAATTGATATTGATACCTGAGAAATAAGGAGGAATAACCTCATATTTTCCTTAATTGTAGTCTATACTGTCTGTTGATGTTTTCATGTATGCTACTTTAATTTGAGAGTAGTAGTGATCAATACGTGCATTCTTGACAGAGAGAAAAGGATTCTATGGATTTCGTGCAAACTGCTCCCTGGCTTGGCTTGCTTCCTGGAGCAGATGGTCAAATAGTAACTTCTCAAGATGGTGGAGACAGCCCTGTCGTTAGTCTCTTTAAATCAACAGCTGCTGCAATGGTTTCATATCCTGGTTGCCCATCACCTACCTCTTTCCACATTATGTCAAAACAAGCAGAAGCTGCAGGTGTGCTGTTGGATATGCTTTCTAATTTTTTTGCTGTTAGCTTGGCATGTTTTTTGTAAAATAAAGGTGCAAATGCTTGATGAAGGATTTCAAAATAATGGCCATAAGGTATTTCAAAATGATGAAGGAAATGGATGAAAAAAATAAATAGAAGGAAAAAGAAAAAAAAATATAAAACTCAAATAGGTTTAGTATCGGCCTGATGGAACAGAGATGGATGTCATTGTCTAAACGAGTAAACATCATGCAGGAATCATGGTGAAAATTTAAAAGTAGATCGTCTTTATGTCAAAAGAGCTATGCAACAATAGCAACCTTATCCCACTATGTGAAATTGACTACATGATTCACACAACATTGGACCCAGTCAAAAAACCAAATTCTCAAGAAAGTTATTCATTTTGAGATTTTTTTTTAGTAATTTCCTCTAATGTCCTTGATCTCCGTCTATCCCTTTTGGTACTAGAAAGCATGCGATCTACTCTCGTCATCAATGTTTTTCTCAATAAAACCTTTTGTGTTGCTTAAAATCAACTATAAGGGTTTGATCTTTTATGTTAACAAAATCCTTTTATTATTCATTGCTTCTAGAGACATTAATGTTATGCTTTGTGTACATTTTACTTTCTGATATGTAATTTTAGGAGAAAAAAATTATATTTCTTATTATACATTAATGAAAATTACACAAGATATGTAGGCAGAGCTGAGTAGGAGAGATCCAAACCACCCTGATTATGAAATAGATACAAGGATAAGATAGGGAAAGGGAGAATCAAATTAATCTGATCTTTGATCATAACTATCTAAATCTTCTACAATCCTTATTTGAAATTTAAAATAAAAACACATACTGCTCTCAACATGATCTTTTGTTAGTGGTTCAAACATTATTTCTTTTATTACAGATCTTTTATACAAGGCTAACTTGAATACTGGAAGTGTGCTGGAGTATGCACTTGCTTTCACCAGTGCTGCGTTGGATAAATATTGTAGTAAATGGAGTGCTGCACCCAAAACAGGCTTCATTGACATTACAATTTCTAAAGATTTCTATCGAATATACAGTGGTCTCCAAATTGTAAGGAGCAACCTTCCACATCCCTGTAGTTTTTCACGTTGCTTAATATGTAGTAACATGCTAGCATTTTGAATGATGAATTAATTGACTTCACACATAAAATTCTTTACATGCAGAGTTTAATTGTATCTACATACACCTTTTAGATCACAGTTTTGGAAAGTTAGTTTGGCCCCTATTTAGTTCGGGGAGCGGGGGGGTAATCTTAAATTGGGCCGAAAATTGTCTGAAGCATAGAAAGTTAAAGGTGCCTTCTCTCGTTTTCCAGATGGCTAAAATTAGCTTGAACCACTTCGTAATATCTTGTTACATTAATGAATTTCCTAGTGTTTATTTTATTTAAAAAAATATTTTGACGTATGCTTTTGCTTGAGCTACATAGGGATACTTGGAAGAGTCTGCCCAAGTGCCATCAAATAGTCACGAAAGGCTGGGAGACTCAGTTGCTTGGGGAGGCTGCACTATAATTTATTTGCTTGGGCAGCAGCTGCATTTTGAGCTCTTTGACTTTTCATATCAGATCCTCAATATCGCAGAAGTGGAGGCTGCATCTGTTATGCAAACACATAAGACCTCACAATTTGCTGTGCAGGTTTATATTACTTCTTCATATCAAAGCCAAAAATATACTTGTTTAACATAATCATTATCTATTAATAAAATTATTGATTTTTTTAGACTAAAATGTTATTTTGGTCAATTATTTTTTTGCATTTTCTCATTTTAGTCTTTTATGTTTTAAAATTTTTAATTTTATCCTTTATATTTTTAAAGAGACATATTTTATTCCTTTTTGTTAGGTATAGGACTAAAATGAGTTTCTTTAAAAATCATAATGGATGAAATTGAGAATTTTTAATTATAAAGGACAAAAATGAGAAAATATAAAAACTTAAAACGGTTTTTCTATTTTTAAAATGTAATTAAAAATATCAATAGTATAAAAAATATTATCATATTTTTTTTATTAATTATTTTTAAAATATTTTTTTTTGTCATTATGCATTTATTTAAAGTATCTATCAACTTTATTGATAACTAATTTTCATTGAAAACTCTAGTTGGCCACCTTTAGTGAAGTCTCTTCTCAATCACATTTTTTTCATTCACAAGATTCCAACCCAATATTTTGCTATAGAGATTTGTGTTCAATTTCTATTTTTTAACAAATATTTAATTAATAATTAATCGATTAATTTTATCAGTAGTGTAAATTTCCAACTTATAAATAATCTTATTCCTAGGTGAATTTAATTGCAAATATCCTAAATGTAGATTTGAAAATTTTGTTTAAAATTAATTATTTCGTAAAATTAAGATATTAAAAAAGGCTATTTAATACAAAATAAATTAATTCAAGTACAAAAAGCAATTGACATTAAAATGTTACAAAATATGAAAAATTTTTATATTGTTGATATTTAAATTACATTTTTAAAATGTCAAGAACATTAAAAAAAAGGCTAAAATATCATTTGGTCCTTTACTTTTTGTATTTTTTCATTTTGGTCTTTCATGTTTTAAATTTTTTTATTTTAGTCTTTTATGTTTTAAAATTCTTGATATCATCCTTTACATTTCTAAAGAGAGTTATTTTAGTCTTAAACCTAATGAAAAGGACTGAAGTGGATTTCTTTTAAAACATAAAGGATGCAATTAAAAATTTTAAAAGATAAAAGACTAAAATAAGAAAATACAAAAACAAAAAATTAAAAGTATATTTTAGCCCTCTTTTTATTGTCCATTCTTTCCAATGTAGGCATTATAGAAATGTTATTTTTTGTGCTCAATATTTTCTTCTATTTCTAGAAAGGTTGTTAGGAATGCTAGTTCATTGTTAATTACCTCTGTAATAAGCTTTGATACCATATTAGAAATTTGAGATGAGATGAAAATTGCAAATAATTGATGAGGCCAAACATTGTAGAGTTCACAAAATAGGAGAGGACTTCTATGGAAATATTCCATTGAATTAAGATTGATAAAAGATACAAATGAGAGGAAGTTTGAGTTCTATTTATAGATCTTATTAAAGAGGTAATTGACAACTTCAAGTATTCTTAACAACCTAACTAACTAACCAGATTAAATCAAGTTCAATTTGACCATATTATTAAAGCAAATCAAATTTAATTTAGATGGATGTCGTATCAAATTTTTTAACGAAATTCAAATGGTACATAGTTACGAAGAAGCTGCAACCTGGTTAAGTGCAATATAAATTCCAGGTCCTCGCAGCTTAAGTAGCGATGGCATTGTTTGTATGTACCTTGTATGCTGTTATTGATATCATTTATTTTTCTTTTAACAGGGATGGGAAGCCTTATTGGAAGCAATGAAAAAAGCAAGGAGATTAAATAACCATGTATTCTCTATGCTTAAAGCACGTTGCCCCCTTGAAGAAAAAACAGCCTGTGCAATTAAGCAAAGTGGTGCTCCAATACATCGTATAAAATTTGACAACACAGTTTCAGCATTTGAAACACTGCCGCAGAAAGGTTCTTAAACAAATTCTGTGTCTTGTTCCCTGTACATGTAACTTTGTGGTCTTGTATGTAATAGATACTATGTACGGTATGTATATGTTTCATGAGCCGAGTTTCTATAAAGAGGCAGCAACAATTTTGCATTTGATTTGAAAAAAGAAAGAAGAAAAAGATGTTTGACATAGGTGTTCGATTTGAATAAACTGTTGGACAATATTTTGCAAGCTCGTATGGACCTAGGTCTAAATCTGAACTACGAAAAAATGCATACCAAAATATCGCTGTCAGAGTACAGCTGTAATGAAGTTCGGTCAGTTGGCAGTTACAACTGTCGCTTTTAGTTTTAGTTATGAATGAATGTAGCTTGTACAAGCTTTTATAAATACGTTTCTCTGCCTTTTAAGAGTTCAAGCTGTAATTGGAGATCATTTTTGTTTCTTCTGCTCTTTCTATTGTTCCCCAAACTCTTGCTTTCACTAATTCTTAGTTTATCTTACACCTTACATGGTAACAAAGCTAGCTCTCGAGAAAAAATGGTCACGCCTATAAATCAAATTGCTGTACAATTCACTCTTCAAACCTTTTCTAATTTACTATCATTTAAGTTTAATGAAGGTAACCTTCCTTAGAAGCATTCCATCAATATTAATAAGTGATGGCATTTCACCTATGTTTCGATCAGAAAATGAAGAAATGCTAAGGTTTGTCAATCTCGTGTATTCAAATTAGGGATAGCAACACTAGCTTTTAGCATCTATGGTGGGAATCATTCACATTCAAATGGTAGGTTGCTAAACTTCCCAACAAATTGGAGAAAAGCTTGAAGCTTTTTTCATATGAAATTCAACGTATGAGCATCATGAAATATTGATCACCGTTAAGTGCTTGTTTGCTACAAGATTGTGGATTCACTTGTTGCGATTGGAAGTTCATTTTTGACAAAAAGAACATATTAGGGAATTGTTATCGATGCATTCCTTTTATGCTCTTCACACCCCTCCCTTCCAATTTTTTGGACTTTTTTAGAATACATAAACTACCCCTATTCCCTCTTACCCTCTCTCTTCATTGCATCCTCCTATTTCTCACTTTATGGAAAGAAGTTTTCATAATTTAGATTTTTACATTATGGAAACTAGTTTCTATAATGTATTTAACAATGTTGGATAACACCTTTCCAAAAATGTTTCAAAAACTTGATTTTAGGAAGAGTATTATGATAGGAAACAATCTTCAAACTGCTGTAGATTTATTGATAGTAGAAAAGTTGTACACTGTATATGAAATACTTACAATCTCTTTCTACTCACACCTCAATCTCTCTCAAGAAGCCACACACAGAAAAACTCAAAACATCTGCACTAAAAACAGATACGGATTGCTTATTTTCTAAACTTAAGAGAGATTTCGCTTGAGCTAAAATACTTTCGCTCAAGCGAAAGGTACATTAAACTGGGTAAGGGATATCTCGCTCAAGCGAGACATTTCTCGCTCAAGCGAGACTTTCTGCTGAGAGCTCCTGCTCCTCTCTGGATGATTCTCGCTCAAGCGAGACATGTCTCGCTCAAGCGAGATTTTCT
>JAMLFT010006095.1:0-16559 GCA_026544285.1 Pachyrhizus erosus
ATATTATTTGAATTAAAATATAATTAATAATTAAATATATAATTTATTTAAAAATATATAAGTAAATTAAAATTATAAAAAATAATACAGTGGGTTTACTCACAAATATACCTACATCCAATAAAATCTGACAACAATGAGAATGAGTATTAAAATTTTAAACCTGTTTTGTTATATTCGAACCTAAACCTACCCTAACTTTTATGGAGATGGGGACACAGAGAGTCAAACTCATCTTTTACCCATCTCATTGTCATCCCTAATTATCCATAGTTAACTTGATTAATACTCTATATGTTTATTTTTCTCAAAATAAAAAGGTTAATCAATTTCAATGTATAATTAACTATTTTTATATGAAGGATTAATCGTTGTGATCTAATATTGAGTTTTAATTCTCATGTCAAATAATTTATTATTTTTGAAAGTTTTACTTTTAAAATTATGTATTTAACTTTACTTTGTAAAAGATTTAAATATATCAAATAAAACAACCCAAAGTCATCTATATTTTTGGACAAACCTTTAATTAACCCCATGTTACACATGATTAATTACATATTCACATTCAACCAACCATTTTTATTTAGTTAAAAATTAGGTAGTCTTAACTTGAATAACTATATATTTACAATTAACATCATCAATACTTTTTTTTTTTTTTTTTAATGTTAACTGATTTCTATGTGTAATAAATAATTTTTATACAAAAAATTAACCATTGAAATTTAAAATTAAATTTTAATTCTTATCTTGAGTAGGTGATTGTTTTTAAATTTTTTACTTTTAAAATTACATGTTTAACTTTTTTTTATAAATAATTCAAGTATATCAAGTAATAAAATTTAAAATCATTCATATTTTAGACAAGCTCTTAATTAATCACATGTTATACGTAATTAACCATATATTTATATTTAGTTAATTATATTTATGTATAAACATTTTAATAACCACTCATCAACTGATTTCATTCAAATCAAATATTTAAGTAATCATTCATCAAGTGATGTCATTCAAAACTCAATTAACCAAAATTTACATCAAATTAACCAATTTTTTAAAAGCATTTAACTGTATCATCTAAAATTAAATTTACCATTGCAACCCAACATCACTTATAACAAAACATTTATTCATAGTGGACATTAATCATATTATCAATAATACCCAATATCTAGTTAGATGAAGCTTAATTAGCCATATTACAACAAACAAATTAGTTTGTTAACAACTAGGAAAAAGACCTTCTCGTTCACAAAAAGAAAAAAAAAAAAGAGAAATAATATATATTTACATCAATACTAAGTTTATTAAAAAATAAATTTTAAAAAGAGCTTAATAAACATATAGTGTTGGTATAAAAGTTTTTAGACTATTAATTAAATAAAAAAATTTATGACTCAAAAAATAATCATTATAAAAGTCGTAAATTTTTGCAGTGCAGCATCAAGACAACACTAGTAGCATGTGCTACTGTGAAAGCGACAGAGGAAATGCATGTTGTGAAAGGGTTAAATACTTTTTACTTTTTTCCCCACTTACCCATCAAATTTATTTTAGTCAAATATTTTTTTAGAAGGATGAAATGTAAATTCATATCAAAATAATTTTATAAAGTTTTGGAAAGTTTTCGATTTGATAATAAATGTGATGTAGCTTGTTGAAAATTTTTAAATTAAATAAATTCATTTGTAATTATTTTTATTTTACTAATTTTAGTGATATAGAAAGTAATTTCATTATTTGATTTTAAATATTTAAATTATATTTTTAGAAGTAATGTCACAATTCGTATTCGTATTCTATTTTTTATAATATCTATCTTTGTCAATGATTAATGATGTCGAAAAACTTAATTAATTATCTTTAGGATGATATTTTCTTTTAACTATTTTTTCTTTCATCTACAATACTCAGATTAATATCCCTTAGCCCAACTTTTTATTAATAAATCTTTTGCATGAGATTTGTCACAACAAATTAAGTCAAGACTTCAGCAAAAGTTATTATATAAGTTGAATGAACTTACTCCATAGTCATCTTTATCATTATCAAAAAGTGTTCATATATTTAGTTCATTTGATTATTCTTTTTTATTTAAAAAAATAATTTTTTATTAAGACAAACAAATTTTTAATTTTTTTATGTTTTTGTAAATTATTTTTTAAAATTATTTTATATTTTTTTTACGGTTACCATTGTTTTATATCAAAACAAAATATATTAAAGTTTATTGTTATCTTTTATGTTTTATATTATAATAAAATATATTAGAATCCAGTATTATTTTTAACTATTTGAAAACGTCTTGTAATATTTTAAATGATTCAATTCAATCATTTATTATTTTTTATATTTATTAATTATACATAAATGATAATTAAAAATATATTTATTATTTTCTTTTAATTTTATTTTAAATTTTTGTAACTATTTTAATGCCTTTAAAATTATAAAGATGACTATCAAAGTTTTGGTGAATCTTTTTTTCCAATTGATATTAGTTTAAGTAATAAAAAATAAATATATTTTATAATAAATTGAGTATAAATTCACGTTAATTTTAATATAATATATTTTATACGTTGATGCTTTATATTAAAATAAAATATCTTAAAATTTATTGTTATCTTCACTAATTGAAAATGTCTTGTAATTCATAATAATAAAATAATAATAATATTTTTATTGATTCTAATTAATCATTTATTTTTATTTTTTATATTTATTAATTTTATATAAATGATAATTTAAATTATATTTATTAATTTTCTTTAAATTTTATTTTAACTTTTTGAGACAATCTTGATGTATTTAAAATTATGAACATGATCCTTTAAATTTGGAAGAAAAATATTTTACATCAATGCATATTAACTTAAATAATAAATGATAATTATTAAATATTTGATCATTTTTTAAGTAAATTTTTTCATGAATCTAATATATTTTATAATATTCATCTATTAGAACCAAACCATTGTGCATAAAATTGTGATTAAAATATAAATTTTGCATGATTAATATATTATAATATTATAACAATAAATTATAATATTTTATAATTCTAAAAGATAATACATATGGTCAGTAAAAAAGATAACACATATATATTTATAATTAGAATTCATTTTAATTTTTTAATTTTATATTAGATATTAAAATTATAGTTATCATTATTTTATATTAACATAAAATATATTAGAACCATTTTTATCTTTTATATTTTTATAATAAATAAAATATTTATTATTTTTTTTCTAATTTTATTTTATGATTATTTTAATACATTTGAAATTATAAAGATGACATTTTTTTTCTAAAGTGTATATTACTTTAAGTCAATGGATTTAATATTTTCAATTGAGTTTACTATCAGTGTATATTACTTTAAAAAAATGTTATCTTTAGCTGAGTTTCCTAATACCTCGTATTATTACACTTCTCTCAATCCAAGTTAATGGGTTTTTTAGTTTTTTAATATATTTTTTAATAAAGTGAATATGAATTCATGTTAATTTTGATATAATATATTTTATATACGTTAATTTTAATATAAGATGAATTATAATATACTTTACACACTAATATTTTATATTAAAATAAAATATATTAAAATTTATTTTTATTTTCACTAGTTGAAAATGTCTCGTAATTCTAATAATAACAACACAATATTTATGAGTTATAATTAATTAATTATTTTTTTATGTTTATTAACTATATATAAATGATAAATAAAATTATATTTATTATTATTTTTTAATTTTATTTTAACTTTTTGAGATTGTTTTAAGACATTTGAATTATAAAAATAATCCTTTAATTTTTTTAAAAATTTACACAAATATATATATTACTTTAAATAACAAAGAGAAATAACTAATATATGTGAGATTAATATGTTTAGTCATAAATTTATATATATATATATATATATATATATATATATATATATACTGTATGTGAATAGTGACTTATAATATATTTTATGTGTTTAATTTTTAAATTTTTTTATCAATATTAATATATTAAGTATGCAGTTCTTAATATTATACGTGAAATATGATAGATTATAATAATTTATAATTTTACAATATATTAAAATTAATTTTTATTATATATTATAGTATAATTATGAATATAATTTTAATTTTATATTAAAATAAAATATATTAGAATATATTGTCATAATAAAATAAATTATTTTAACTGATTCTAATTAATGATTTATTATTTTATTTTTATGTTTATTAATTATACATGAATGATAATTAAAATTATATTGATTACTTTTTAAAAATATTTAATGCATTAAAATTTACAAAAATAACGTGCAGGTTTTGCGGATAGGTAGGTGGGAGAGAGAATTTTACACCTATATAAAATACTATTCTTATCCTAAATAAAATACATTCAAGAATTGGATCTTGCATTTGTGTGATCTGAAATGGCTAATTCAACTATCAAGATTTTCAACATAATTCTCTTATTTGTTCTAATTTCTCAAGGTGATGTTTCCTCTTAATGTATGAAACTATGAAACATATATAGTTTTTAAAAATTGTTGTTCATAACTTCTTCCATGCTTCATGATGTTAGGCTACAGTCAATGCTCATTAAAGGATCTCCACGTAGGCCAATTTCAATCTGGATTTGTAGTGAATGGAAAGAAAGAATGGACTGTGCTTATCTCCAACTGGTGTAAATGTGATCAGAAGTATGTGATGTTAAATTGCACTGGATTTCAAACCATTGAACCAATAAATCCTTTACTTATGAAGTATTCACATGGTGTTTGTTTTGTTAATGCTGGAAAACCTATTACAAAAGATGTTTTTGTATTCTACTATGCTTGGGACACACCATTTCCATTTCATCCCATTTCCTCAACTATTTCTTGTTCTTAAATGTAAAACCAATCAATTTTGGTTATAACTTGGTTTACAAAGCATTATAATATGGATTTTTTTTTATTATCATGTTATTGATGATGAATAATCTTTATTGATTAAATAAAACGTTGAATTTAAGAATGTTATGTTTGTTTTTCAATTTCTATATGTCATTATATGTTAACTCAAATATAATAACTGGCATTAATAAATCTCGCTCTAATTATCAATTAAGGCTACTCAAAACGAAAATAAACTAACGTTACTAGTTGAACAATTGAATAATAAAAAATATATTAATGATCATTTTAAAATTAGACAGCAATTTCTATAGTCAAATTGCTTTATTTCATTGTTAATATTCTATCTATATCTATATATAAAATTTATTTAAAAGAATTTTAGTTATAGATGAAATTTTAAGTTCATAATAGTCGTTAGTTTTGATTAATTTGATAAATATTAATGAAGAAATTAATGATTCACATCAATGTTCTTTATTATCCAATTTATGCCCAAATAGATTATTAAAATAGGAATTAAAAAAATTTATATAATAAAAATGATATATTTTTAAACATCTGACTATTTTTATAATTATTATTTTTTACATGTTTATTAAATAGAATAAAATAAAAATAATAATGTAGTCGAAAAATTATAGTGAGTTAAAATAAAATATATGTATCCTTATATGTATCCTTATATAATAAAAAAGAGATAAGTATTCTTAAAATTATATTTTAAATTGTTATTTTAAGGATAATTATCGTTAAATAAATTTAAAATATGCGTCCTTATAAATAATCATAAAGTGATAATTATTTGTAAAATTTTCTTTTTAACTATTATTTTAAGAAAAATTATTGTTAAATGAGTTAACAGGTATAATAGAGAGTGATGTTGTGAAACTCAACATTTCTCAGTAGAGGACACTGTAATTTACATTAACAAAATATAATAACTGTGCAAAAATTATATATTACTCTATCTCCATTCTATTGTTTTCATGTGTCGTCGACAAAATTGTGCTAAAATTGTTTACCTATTAAAAAAATTATATTTATTAAATGAAAGTATAACAATCTTCTACTATAATGGATTTAAAATAATTTTTCTGAAAAAAGAAATCCATCAAGGAGCCAAAATAGCAATATCTGGTTAATAGGAAAAAAGGAAACTTTTAACCTTTGCTACCGGAACGTCTTTGGAAGAGATGCACACTTTCGTGAGAATCAAATACTCATTGATTTTTAGTAGAAAAATAGAAATTGCTTGGAAGTAAATCTATAACATAAATAAGAGAGACACACATACTTGATTAATATGTTAGTCAAGATTAATTCAAGTGAGTAATTAATAAGCATTGGCATATGCAACCTTGCATAGGATAGAAATCATATTAATCAAATAAATTTATTCATAAATAACACAGCATACACTATTATTCTTTGTCTAAACAAATTCTAGAATTGAACCTTACATTTGTGTTATCCAAAATGACTAACTCAACTTCTAAGATTTTCAACATAATTCTCTTTTTTGTCTTCGTTTCTCAAGGTGATGTTGCCTCCCAATGCATGAAACATAAAAATTTTATAAAATGTTTTCCTTAACTTTTCACATGCTTCATGATGTTAAACTATAACCAATGTTTATTAAAGGATATCCATGTAAGCCAATTACAAACAAGGATTAAGGTGTAAGGAAAACAAGAATAGAGTGTGAGTACCATCAACTAGTATTCATGTGTTTAAACAAATGTGATGTATTGAACCAATAGATCCTTTACTTGTAAGGTTTAATATGGTGTTTATCTTGTTAGCACTGAAAAACCTATCTAAAAAGATTTCATCAACTTTAATTATGATTAAAACCATCTATTATCATTGAATCTCATTTCCTTAAATATTCCTTGTTCTTAAGGGATTATAACTAATCAATAAAGCATTGATTTTAATTACGTTGAGTTTGATCATCAATTTTTTTTTTATTTTATGTTACCTCAAATACAATAACTCGCGTTAATAGATATTACTCTAAATATAACCCAAGTTTACTAAAAATGAAAATAAACTAAAAGTCATCAGTATAATTGTTAAAAATATGTAGTTTGATTTTAGTCTCACATCATGTAAAAATGATTAGAGACATTGCTCATATATTTCTATATAAGCAACCCTTTGTAAATCTATTGGTGACACATCAAAATGAAAAATATACTTCCTAGTGTAGTCGTGGGCGTAAACAACATACATTCTTGAGTCTTTTCTCTCTTTCTCCTTTATTTTCTTCTTTTTTTATTACATTGTTCCTAATAATTGGTATTTGAGCCAATATCTTAGTATGCTCTGTGATTGCAGTTTTGTTTGATTTTTCACATAATTTTTTTTTTGTTTTTCCCTAGAGCAGTAGTAGGAGCTTTCTTAGAAAGCATCAATTGCAATGACGTTGGAAGAAGGGAAGATGCAGATAGAAGACTATCTATATCAGAAGTTGTATCGGCCCTTAACGGGACAAAAGTCAAAAGGCATGGCAGCAAGAATGGTGCAGCGCCTATTTATCGTTCTCGCTTGGGAGCCAAAACGAACATGCCTACTACCTACTGTACTGGACATTCAACCTGTCATTCTACCCTTGTCGAATTGGAACCAACCACCACTGTATTGCGCTCGAACAGTTGAGCAGCCGCCGACCAACAACTTTCGTACCGTACACAGATATAGATTCATTCTTCGTACCTGGTCCAACTTCACAACCCTTCGCGGGTTGGTCAGAAGTCAGTCTTGTAATCAAATTCTGGAAGAAGACTATTTATATTAGAAGAAGTTGTATTAGTTCTTAATGGGATAGATGTCAGAAGACATGGAGTAGTTAGACTGAGAGTTGCTAGATCGACAAACACATGATGTGATCTGATTGACATTGAAGAAGTTTGATGACAGAGACTTCGAATTTTGGAAGATGCAGATAAAAGACTATCTGTATCAGCCCTTAACGGGACAGAAGTCAGAAGACATGAAGTAGTTAAACTTGGAGTTGCTAGATCGATAAACACTTGGTGTGATTCGACTAACGTTAGCCAATAACATTGCAATTGATAAATTGAGGCTTTGTATTACCTTAACTGAGTTTCAAGAATAATTGATGATGAAGGTATTACACTAGGTGATAATGTAAATCAAACTCCAAGTGAGAAAATTATTAGAAATATGTAGTTTGATTTTAGTCTCACATCGTGTAAATGATAAGAGACATTGTTCATATATTTCTATATAAGCAATTTCTTGTAAATCTTTTGGTGACACACCAAAATAAAAATAGATTTTTTAGTATAGTCATAGACGTAAATAACATATATTGTGTGTCAAATCACGTTAAATTCTTGAGTTTTTTTTTCTCACTCTTTTATTTCTTTCTTTTATTATTGCATTTTTCCTAAATCCTAAACCCTACTAAAAACGAAAATAAACTAAAGGCCACAAGTAGAATAATTCAATAATAAAATATATACGAATGATCGTTTTAAAATTAGACTAAAAAATCAAAAGTCAAATTGCTCTATTTTATTGTTATTGTTCCCTTGATAATGATATTTTAAATGTCCAATTCAACTCGACGAGAAATCTAGTACTCAGATTCAATCCTTAGTGTAGCAAATCTTGTTCTACTGATGCATTAAGATTAAAATCTACAATTTTTTTTATATTACTATTACATTTTTTAATGTTTTATTTTAAATATTTACTACATCTTTCTATTTCTGTTTTGTGTACATTTGGAGAATCAAAAAAATATATTAATACTAAGTTCATTAAAAAAAGATTTTAATAAATATGCAGTATAAATTTTTATACAAGGTCAATTAATTAAAAATTATTTTTATATAATTTTAAACTTAATTATTATAAAATTTGATAAATTTATAATATACAGCAATAATCTGAAATTGGATGACAGCATAAAAGTTAATAAATTTTCGAATGTATATGCTTTTATGAAAATTTATTTTAAAACTATATAATATAATAGAAATAGATAAATAATAAATTATTAAAAAATAATAACACTGGAATATTATATGCGCAATTTTTTCTTTGAAAATATAAAAATGATATCTCCAACTACAATTCAGCTGCAAATTCATCAATGTGGAACATAAATTCTACACATGGGGCATGATCCTTGTTGGACTAGCCATTTGTCTATGCAGTCTAAGTGAAAAAAGTGGCCACATTTTGGAAGTGTCCTCACAAATTCTTCATCCTCATAATCCTGCAGAATACAATATTAAGATAATGGGGTTAATTTCAATGTGTATGACAAGGTAATAATAAACTAGTCACCAGAAATACCTGACCAAAAAATGAAGGAAAGTTATATACTATATATATGTGGGTATCTGCGTGCTAAATTCAGAGTTTGTAATTAATTTTTTTTAACTGCTTTTGGTTCTTAAACTAATGCATTTTCACAGGGGTCAGAAAAATTTTCTCACCTGGAAGCAAATTGAGCAGCACGAGTCATTGTATAATTTGAACATTTTACTGGAATTGAATTGTTGAACGGGAAGCTTTTGAATGATATTCCAAGCCATCCCTTTGACTGAGATTCCCTTGACAAAGTCATTGTAAATATCTGATTCTTCTCTGTAAGCTGTTGCATGTGCATTGATCTAAAAAAATAATTTAATCAAAGATTTGATATAAGAACTCTAATGGGGGCTACTGATTTGACATTTATATAAGTTTGGTTTACTTATCCTTACGTGACATTGATAGGCTTGTGCAACAGCTGGACATATCCATTCCATAAATAGCTTTCCATTTAATAAACTCCTCAATAGGGCAACCTGCAAATCAACATCAAATTTAAGAGTTCAGAAATGAGGAATGTCATTGCTAGTTAGCTTAAGCCCAAAAATTTGATTCTATGATATATATATTTTTAGGATTTTTTTGTACGTTGTTATTTTTAGAATTTGTTGAGAAAACCTTTTTTGTTTTAATTTCATGTTTCATAAATAATTGCTTATGTCTAACCATTTTTACTTTATTTTGACTTCATTTCATGTTTCACCTAATGCTAAAATGTTGCTTTTTATAAAAGAAATTACATAATTATTATAATTCTTTTAAAAAAGAAAAATCTTTGAATCAGATATTTGCATAAACATACAAAGTATGTAAAATTTAGACCAGACTTAACTCTTGAATCAGCAATATGTAGAAGTGGAACCAACTAGAAAAGGGACTCAGAGCCCTTGGACTTAGACTAGGGAGTGACCAATAGCACAAATATAAAGTGGGTCAAGCTACAAGCCATTGGTGAAATAATATGCATATGATTATATGAATCTATCCTATTGCCAAACCATGGAACTTGAAGTATTACACCTTAGACAGTGGCTCATCATAAGCAGCAATATTTAGCAATTCTAGTGCTGCAATGGCCCCTGTAACAGCTCCTTTGCAAGCTCCATCAAGAAAACCAGCTCCTCTGGTATGACCTTTGATAGCTCCTGCAGTTGTCCCCATTATGGACCCTCCTGTTCCAAAGATCAGAGATTACTTATAACACCATAAAATGGCTTGTTTCCAATGTTTTTTGATAGAGGTTGCAAAGAGGAGAAGGAGATCAAGAATGAAATTAGTGGAAATGGTGAAGGAGAATGTCACGATAAATAATATCCCTTAAGATTTACTCTTTAATTGAGTCCAATGATGTTGTATGATTCATATAACCAACTTCACTTAATGAGATAAAAATTTTGTTGTCTTAATAAAGGTTGCAAGGATTAATGCTAAGCACTAATTTTTATTTTTAAAGTAATTTTGTTAGAATGATATAACTGAATGTTTGTTTGATTTAGAACTCAACTTAATTACATGCCTGCCTAAACAGTGGAATGTGCAACATAATATAACCATGTGTTTGTTAGCCACTGTGCTCTGAATCAGTAATTTCTTAGTACAAAGGTAAAGATAGAAAATCAACACATTACCTAGTGCCAGAATGCAAACAAATTCAGCAAAAACAACTCTCTCTACAAATTTTATGAAAAGATCACTTGCATAACCGCCACAGCCAGCAAAAAAAACTAGTTTACACCTTGTTGCTCCCAGTATCCCAGAAAACCACTTGGTCATAGTTGAAGAAAGGATGAGATTGAGAATACACACTTCAAATTGAGAAGATAAGAAAATGCTAAATGTATTGCCTTGAAATAATGAAGTTACACGCTGGCATTTAAAGGGTGAAAGAAGCCACGTTAATTATCTTTCTAAAAGTACATATCTTCTGCCAGAATCTAAGGACTATATATAGTATGCAACGGCAAAGTATTGATTACATTTATGCCTCTTAATGAGTGGATGGAACATCCACATGGATTTTGGAAAAAGAGAAAGGTTACTCCAGAGAGAACTACAAAGTGATCTCACCTAGTTGAGCTTTTGTATTCAAAGGTCCACGTGCCACTCGTTGAAGATGGACAGAATGTTGGTCCAACAAGTGAGTGAAGATAGATATACTTGTAAAGACACTCCAACTTTTATGTGGTTGTTCACCATGAATGAAAGTTGAAAGTAGGTTGGAGAAGCATTTTATGTGTATCTTTTATTCTAAAACACACAGACATATCATGTGTTAGCATATACTCTCTCTCCATTTTATTTGTGATGTTTAAAGTTTTTTTTATATAGATTAAGAGAAATCAATATTTTAATTACTAAGGATCAATTTTATTAAAATATTTTTATTCTATTTTTAATTTCAATAAATATATTATTAAGTATATTAATATAATAATATTTTTAAATTATAATAAATATTTTTAGTATTTTATTAAAAACTGAAAAATATCAATCAGTTTAGAATTAAGAGAATAGAAAGATATATATACGAAGAAAAAGTCTGCACAGTATATGCAAGGTGTCTCCCAAGGTTAAGTCACAGCCCTTACTCCAGTCATGAGATAATCTCTAATGCTTTATTTTGTTGTATGAAAAAAAAATAAAGTAGATAAAAATGTAAGTAAACTTAATTTGATATAACCGTTATTTAATCGCATTTAATCAATTATATAATCACATTTAATCGATTAAATGTATAACATAATCAATTATATAACACATTTAATATTATTACAATTAAGTAATGGATTTTACTTGTAGGGATAAAATAGTGTGGACATAAATAAATCACATGGAATCCACATAATTTAAACTTAATTCTCTTGTAAGTTTAATGTAACAAACGAAACTTATTTATTTACGTCTCCTCCCACTTATATTTGTTGTGAAAACCAAACTGAGCATAAATGGAGTCTAAATGTTATAGAACTCCTGTGGTGAGACTACTCAGTTAATGACTCAGATTCTCTACTTTTGCGCATAGGAAACAATGAGTGATGTAGACTTTTATTGATGCATTGGACTTCTAATGCAATTTTAAATAAATGTTCGCATTTTTAATTTCATTATTTTGAAGAATTGATTCTCGATTTAAAATTAATTGACTTAAAATGATTTTAAGTAATTTCTGTATTTGATAAAAAAAAATAAACTAAATTGTACTACTAATTTTCTTATAAAATAAACATTTAGATATAACTCACATTACTTTAAAATAATTTTTAATTAAAATTCATTTTATAAAATCAATTATGCAAACACTTGCCAAACACAGTTTAAATTAGTCCCTCAACTCAAATAGAAAAATGGGCCGTTTGAACTTTCCTGGGCCTACCAAGTTGAGCTTGTTTAGTGCTGGCCTGAAACATAAATTGTTCCCTTAATTCCAATAAACTGACAACAATGACTATCTCCTTCTTATATTTTTAGATTTTTTAGTCTTTTTTTTTTATCCCAAAACAATTGATGTTCTAGATTTCTTAAGTTTAATTAATTATGTTTCTCCATTATATTATATACCTATTTAACATGAGTTGATCTCTTTCTAATTACTATTTTTCACTATTATCATGAATTCTAATTTATGATGTGCACTGAAGTGTTGTCAGTTAAACCAAGTGTTACTTCAATGGACTCCCCAATTTTTCATTGGACTAATTTGGGATTCAAATTTCAAACCGATATTGATTTTGGTGTGATCCTGTTGTCAATTAAATCAACAGTTGTTCTAGCTTATCAAATGTCATCACATGTAGAAAATGCCCCAATGCATGGTTGGAATTGGCTATTTTACTTTTTGCAATTGACATTTCTTGCCGTGCCTTGTAATATATATATATAGGAAACTATGAATTTTCAGGGCCTAATTAATTAGGGAGTTTCAACACTTAGGACACCACAGAGAAACAGGATGACAAAACAAGGTGCTGGAAAGGTGGTTCCTGGTAGATCAATAAAGAATGAGTGATTTAATTGCATTAAATGATGGGTAGATCCATAGATATATATATATAGCTTTATACTTTTTAACCTAATAACGTATGCTTCATTTACCTCCAATTTCTCTCAGTTTATCTACTCTCAATTTTTTTTATTTGCTAAAAATATCCTCTCTCAATTTAATTTATTTGCGAAAAATGCCAATGCAGACAAGGGTTTGGTTAAGATATTAATGGATGAAATAAGATTCTTTTTACTCCCTCTAATTTGAATGGGGTGTGGCTTTGATATCTCAAAGTTTATTTTAACTAATCAAGTCGTTCTATTTGTAAAATTAAGCAAATTTAGACTCTCTATCAATTTTTTTTTTCACTTTAAACTCTTCAATTAGTATTTTTCTATTCAAATATTTGGGGTTCTATGATGGATTTGTGATATGAAATAATTTTAAAAAATTATAAATAAGAAATCTCGTGAAAATTTTATAAAATTTAAGCAAATTATAAATGTAAGATTAGGGTTTGCAAGAGAGAAATTTTTGAGATTTCTTTTCTACATTAGGATGAAGTTTGTTATCTTGGTTTATAAGTTTTGAATATAGAAAATCATTGTAAATGCACGAATATGATGGAACAAAAAATCCGCAGAAAGTGAATTTGAAGGTTTAGGTGTAAAAAATCAAGGAGAGACCAAATTTATTTAACTTTAAAAATAGAGAGATTTGATTAATTTAATTAAAGAATTTGAAAAATCAAAATCACAAACTATAATTAAACATTCTTTATTTATAACTAATGTGAACAAGTAACTTATATTAATGTGATCAAGGAATTTACAAAACAAAAAAAAAAAGAATAACATAAATACACATGGACATAAAATCTTAGCAAAATATATACCTTTATCTTCTAATTAGATATATTTTAGTTTTTAATTTTATCATACAATTATTTAATTTTCAAATTTATTTGTAACTATCTTTTACTCAACATTTTCTTTATAATTATTAAAATATATTAATAATATAAAAATTTTACATAGTCAACCAATCTTTAATTGCTTTATCTTTAAAATTTTTGTTATAATAATTACTTCTTCATTTATCTCATAATAAATGTTGTTTTAATTTATTTTTTACACAAACCAAAAAGATCTAGTAAATAGATATATAGATGAATATATCCGTAAAATTTTTCTGCTGATAAATTCATGGCAAGTACTCAACGGATTTTTAGCTTTACTAACCAATTTTGACTGTTGATAATACGTAAAATTTCTTGTAGTGACAATACTTTTTAAAATAACCTTAATTGACTCCATTATTTCATTAATGGTGTGTTTAGTTTGATGCATCATGTGAGGAAGAAAACAATAACACAACTTTCAAATTCTTTTCATCAGTTTATTGAATCAAGTGAAAGATGAAAGACAAATAGTGGACTCACATCCTATCCATCCAAAAGTAAAGGGAAAAGTGAAGGAAGGTGTTTTTCTTCTTTTATAAAAGCTCAGTCTGTCTTTATTTTTTCATATTTATTTTTAAAAAAATATTTATGTTATTTTATATTTTTTTATTTTACTTTTTACACAATTAAATAAAAAATATTTTTTATTTTCTTTCTTATCAAACAACTTAAAAGTTATTTTATTTTCTATTCTTTTCTTTCTTAACTCTTTCTTTTCTTACTTTTTTTTAAACCAAACTAACCCTAAGTTAACACAATGTTATTTATATTTATATTTATTGATATTTTTTAACATTTTCTTTTAATTTCAAAATTATCTATATTTTATAAATTCAAAAGTATCATTAATTTCTTTTACTCATACTCTTATTTAAAAATAACTATATATACAATAGTAATTTATCACAAGTGATGAGATGTTAACTAAGGATTTTAGTTTACAAATAACACTAACATGTCATTAGTTAGAGTACAATTAGATTTTAATATCTTAAATAAAATTTTAAATTTAAATTTTATGAATAAAAAAATATAATTAAAAAAGATTTTTTTTTAAAATGATTCGTTAAATTCCTTTATAAAATTAATCATTCGTTAATAAAGTAAAATGCTTCACATCTATTACATAATTAAAAAAAAAATCTAAAAACAATAATATATTACTTTCACGAAACAATTCTTGATTTATGTACATGACTCTTAAACATAAATAAATATGAAATGAAGATAGTATTATAGAATAATAACATTGTTAAGGTCATGTTACAGATTAAAAAAAAGGTTACACAATAAATTGAAAAGACAAATTAAAAAAAATAAAGTTAGAGGAATTATTTTATGAGAAATTGTTAACAAAAATTTCAAAGGTTTTGATTAGAAAGTAAAAAAAATACATTATTTATGAAAAAATACAATTATTTATTTATTTTACCAATTTCAAATTAATTTTAAAAAATATTTGTTTGTAAAAAATAATTAAAGTTTACCAAAGATACACTGAGGTCTCAATTATAAATTCCCCTGTAATAATAGGTACACCTCTATATGTGGGTTCACTTTGGGATAGGCAAACTTAAAGGTGAGACTGAATCATAGCTTCCAAAAAACAACAAAAGCTTTTATTATTGGTTACACAATGACAGATAGCATATATCAATCAATTACAGCAATGAAAGTGAATAGTATCATAAATTTGATTGGAGAGAAAGAACCTTAAGACTAGTAATAGATTTTTCTTTGCACATTTCTTTTACAAAGTGTTACTATCTGACAGCTCCAATATCTCTTTTAACTATTGGAGCCAACCATGAAACCGTGAAGAGTACACGTTCTCATATACGGAGTGTTTGGAAGGAGGGAAAGAAATTTAAAGGAGATGTAGGAAAGAAGATTATGTTTGGTTTATAACAGGAGAAGAGACAAAATAAGATACTACAATTACTATATTTTATAGGAATATACAAATAATTACGTTAACAACAATTTAGTTTAAGTAGTATAAAAAACCAACTTATGGACATTACCTATGTATTTTTTTTTTATTTAATTTAATTATATATTTGTATGTAGAGGAAAGTAGTTGATTTTATAATAGAATTATCTTAAAAATCATGTTAAAATTTATTTATAATTAATTGATTGTATATTTTTTCTACATTAATCGCACGTAACAATTAGATTCTAAAAAGAAATACTACCATTTAAATTTTTCGATTTCAGGGGTGTTAAAATTAAGTGAGAAGAGATTTTAATTTTTTTTATTTTTCTTTTTTTTTATTTTAAAATTTTAAATTATTTTTATACATTAAAAAAATCTCACATTATTTAAAAATTGAGATTAA
>JAMLFT010006096.1:0-16559 GCA_026544285.1 Pachyrhizus erosus
TTACTTTATAATAATATTTTTTATATATTAAAATATTAAGTTAAAACTTATATAAATATCATTAAATTAAATAAATCATAAAAATATAATTATTTTTAAACTTAATTTATTTTAATAAAAGAATTAAATAAATAAGAGAAATATAATAATATTTTTTTAGGGACGAGTACGAATACATAATGAGTAATTAAATACTCATCTTAATCATCGTCTCTATTTTAAAAAGTCAGATAATACTTGTATCAATACCCATACCCAATTAAAGAGGATATTGCTCGTCAAAATTAGAGTGGGTTTAGGTTAGTTGTAAGTATGGAAATTTTTGTCATCTTTAGCTCAATTGTATAAAAAAGATTTCTTTATTTTTTTATCATAAAAATACTTGTTCTTATTAAATTAATTACTATATTTATATAGTTTTATGAATTAAAATATGAATAAAAAAAATTCTAAAACTTTCTCGATGATTTGGATAAGAGTTTTCAACTCATACTTCTATACTTTTATTATTATAAAGATAATTTTTTAATTGTCTGAAATACTGCATTTATATAATTTTATAAATTAAAAATAAAAAATATTTATTATAATAATCTTAATTACTATATTTATATATTTTTATGAATTAAAAAATAGGTAAAAAATTATTTAAAATTTTTCTACTCAATTATATAAGAATTTCATTTTAAATTTATTCACTTTTGTTATTATAAAGATATATAATATTTTACATGAACATTATTTTATTTTCAAAAATATTTTGGATATAATTATTTTAAGATGAAAAACTATATCATTGTAATTCATGTATAATAATATAATAGTATGTATAATTATTTATAACAATTTTAAAATAGGTGTTAAAATAGGTGTTATAACATATTCATAAAGTGTTTCACATTTGCGAAGGCCTTTGCTTTTTCTTTTTTCTACACTTGGCCATTGAGTTAAAGAGATTTTTTTTTTTTGTACTTTAAAAGGTGGGAGTGTTTGCGAACTGATTTGGATTGATTTTGATGGTAAAAAATTTTTATTCAATCGAATTGATTCTTTAACTTTATTGTTCAATTTATTTGATTCTAAATAGATTAAATAATCTTTTGGTCTTATAAAAAATATGATATTTTTTATTTTAATCTTTTAATTTTTTTAATCGTTTAAAGATTTAAAACTTTTGATTTTAAACTCTACTTTTAAATAATAGTGTTAACCGATGACATAACAATGATTTTAACAATCTAGTGACTTATAACGTATTTAGGGAGTCTGACAAAATAGTTATATGTAATTTTTTTTCAATAAATTATGCTTTTAAATCTGTATTTATTTAAAGTAGTTAATGATGTTAAACAAATTAATGGGTGAATTAAAGCATGTGATCAATGTGTGGAAACTATCAATTGAGTTTGGTGGTGACTTGGTGAACCAACTAAAAGCAGTGCCCTTCAATGACGTGAGAAAAACTCTACACAATATTGCATCCTCTACAGTGTACAATCTAACTTGTGTAACAAAAATATTAATGTGTTCATCTAGGTCTATAGTGTCATCATATCAGTCTAATGTTAGCACATTTCCAATTTGTTGGAAGTCGGGTTTCCATAATGATATCGACAAAGGGGTGTCATCGACCCATGACAACAATTGTAACGACCTAAATTCTCTAAATGTAATGACCTAAATTCTCTAAACATAACAACCTAAATTCTTATTAATTTATTTTGAGTTTTATTCTTTAATTAGCAAAATTAGATAAGTAGTTGAAGAATTATTTGAATTCATTACAAATATTAATTTACATCAATACTCATCAAAAGTTTTGTCATTTATACATCATAGAAATTGGAATGTAAAACTCCTTTTCTTCATCCAGAGTTCTAAGATGAGTTTTCTTCTTTAGAGAATTCTTCCCTCAGAGAGGGTCTAGTGCCAGTGAGAGTGGAGGTAGAGGATTGACTAGAATTGTTTAGTCGTATAGGAATCCTAGAGGAGAATTTAAGAATCTAGGAGTTACGGTTTGAGTTAATATTAGGGGAGGTCAATTTAGCTTAGCGCAAAAGTGGAAATGGCATCAGTTGGAAAGAAAGTGAGTCGAACATATCCAGTATAAGTATTTAGTTGATACAGGGGATCTTGGGTCCATCATCCACAAAGAGGCATTATAGATAGGTAGAACAAGGGACGAAAATCGTTAGTCATCCTTTCTTGAAATATGTAGGATTGTAAGAGTGAGTCATTTATTCCTCATCAAACACATGCAATGGCGTACCTGCAATTGTTTACCCTCAACTTACCATAATGTGTCCTATTGTTTTATTACTAGCGCATTAGGGTCCCTTGCTGCCTCACCCTACTACTCTTGCGGACTTATGTGAAACATATTATTTTATCTGTAATTTGCAATTTTGGGTGACGATTGAGAGTACGTATTCTGATCTAGTACAAGATTCAGATACTCTTCACTGATCTTAGTAATGCTCTACAACGTTGGAGTTGCCAAGCCGACTCAATGTGACCCCCTTTTCTATAGCAGTCCATAAACTTGGCACCTTTACAAGACCTTTCACAGCCTGCATACATTAATCAAGTACCTTTTGTAGTTAACTCATTGCATTTCTCCAATCTTGTACCTCACGCGATTTATGATTCACAACTACTTTCAGCCTTCTTCTCAATCAAGTCTCAAGGTATAAGATCTCAAAACACATCCACTAATGGGAAATCCCACTTTATATCAATCATTCATTCATAATAATATCAATTGGTCAATTCAATACATCATCTTGACTCTTTCTAGCTAAATATCATACTGTAGGAGGGATCTTTTATGTCATAGAGACTTATCGAATTCTTTATAGTTTACTTGTCTGTTGACCTAAGGTTTTACCCAATGAAAGTTTTTCTTTTTCTTTTTCATCAAAATGAATCACAAATAAAGTTATATATATAATCAAGGAGAATACATATCATAAAGGAAGTCATGAGAATTATCGAAGTTTAGTTTAAATTCTCCAATATATATAATAAGGGTATTTTAGTCATTTTATTGTCTTTTATGACCTTTCCTTTAAAACTTCTTCCTACGACATACAAACTGAATAATAGAAATTCATGCAAGAAGGAAAAAGATATTTGGATATCAATTTGAAATCATTTTAGATAATCTTTAATAAAAAATATATTTATTTATCATCAAAAGGGTACTTTGGTCATTTTAACCTTTCAAAATTTTATATTTAATTCAATATTTTTACTTAAATAGTTCCTTATAGGTATACATTCTATTGAATTAAGAAATTTACTAAAAACTTGAAGATTATAAGAAAAATGAACTTAGGGGTATTTTAGTAATTTATAATATACACCTTATTTTAAGTAAATTTGTATCTTATTTGATTCATTGAACTAATGGTTTACTTGGTAATAGTATTATTATAAATTTCTTAAATCAAAGATAACAAAACAACAAAAATTGATAAATTTCCAACCTAGAGGTAATTTGGTCATTTTTGTATAAAAATTTATTTTCAGGGATTTTTATCACATTTCTAAATTTTAAAAATGAAATACTTAAACTTAGTTTAAATATAGGATATTCTGGTCATTTTCTTCCAAAATTAGAATAATAAAAACAATAAAAATTTCACATTAAGGGCATTAGTAATTTCCTAAAAATGTTACTAAATTTATATCCTATTGATTTTCAATCAATATTATCAGTGTACCCAAAAGTGTGTCCCTATAAAAAAATTTCAAATTTAAAACAAGAAAAATAAAGAAATTTCAGATTTTTTGGCCTAGGGATATTTTAGTAAATTTTCACCCATAGGGGCAAAATGGTCATTTTGATCAGTTAATCTTCTTCCTCAGGCAAAAGGCTGGCTTTTGGCTCAAAATTTTGTTTGAATCTATTTTACTCTTCACTTGCTCTCATTTCTTAGTTATTTAGTAAATTTAAATTAAGTTTAACAAGAATTCATTAGTAATAACTTAGTTTTCCCCTAGAATTTTGAATTATGCAAAAATCAAACACGAACAGAACTTGGAATTTGGACTCAATCCAATTTCTATTATATTTTTCCAAAAACAGAGAATTCCACATCCAGAATCCTTCAAATACCAATTATGAAGCTTACCCAACAAGCAAATTTCATCAATAACAACTTGGATTAATAGAATTGAATTACTGTGAGTTCAAAATTTCAGAGTTTCGATTTCCCTTTGTTTTTCATGAATTTATTCATCTTAAGGTGTTAAACTTTAAGAAATTCAAATTCAAGCAACCTAGAACGATTCTATCATTCAAAATCAAAGAAAAAGTAATCCATCATACCTCAATTTAGAATTTTCGATAAGAAAATTTATAATTTCCGGCAAGCCTCCAACGAGGCTTGTAATTCGCAATTCCTTGACCTTTCTTTGAATTTCTTCAACAGAATCGAAGCTTATGGTACTTCGAAGCTGTTCAGATTGAAATGAACCAAAAAGAATGAGAATTAAGTGAGAATTAAAGAGAAGAAGTTATTGTGAAGGATGCTATGAAACTCAAATCAGAGCTCATTTATATAGTGCTCACCACCGCTCAAATTTATCCTATTTTAATCCTAGAAGCAAGTTGTAGCCTTGTTGAGTTTGGGAAGCTAGGTTGTTATACTAGGCAGCTATGTAGCAAACAAAGGCACGAGGTTGAAGAAGGTGCTTCCATGGCGGTGAAGAAGAAGAGAAGGATTAAGTATATTTAGTTTGGTTAAGTTGTTAGTGATAGACCTAGCGGTCTCACTAGCAACTATACTCTCCTCCTTTCCTTAAGCGTTTCTAAGGGCAAGGGTTTGATCCCTAGTTGACCCTTTTTATACCTTTGCTTTTATTTTTCCCATTTATTCTCTCACTTATGACTCATATATTAAATAAGCCTTTATTATGCTACCTAGAGTGGGTAGCTTAGTTGGCAAACGTACCCTTTCCCCCGTTGGCAAGTCCTAGGTTCGAATCTTCTCCAGTTTTTTTTTCTATTTCCTTTTTTTTTATTCTTTTTCATTTTCTCTTTATTTTTTGTTTTCATTTTAAATTTATTATTTTTACTTCCAAAATTTTTCTAAAATTCCTATAAATCCTTTTATATTTTTCTTTACCTGTTTCCTATTAAAATAATTTTATAATCCTATAAAATCTATTTATTTAATTTGTTTGTTTATATTTTCAATTATAAAACTAAATTTTTATTCTGAAAATCCATATTACTATTTTATTCTTCTAATTTATTGTGTCTTATCCTTAAAAAATTCTTCAATATATAATTACCTATTTTAAGAATTATTTTATTCTTTTATTTATTAATTTTTGTTTATTCTACTTAAATTATTTTATTAATTTTGCCTATTTATAATTTCTTAATTCTATCTCTCATAATAAAAAATAAATTCAAGTTTTATCTAACTAAAATTATTTTTCTTAATAACATTTTAATAGTAATTCTTCCTATAATTCTAAATTTCATAGTAATTAATTTCCAAATTTATAAATTCTAATATATTAAAAGCAAGATGTTATAACAGCTACGTTGGTTAACATGAATGTTTGATTGGTGTTTTCCTACCAACTTGTTTTTTATTGTTTGTTTCCTAGTTTTCTGTGGGAGTAGACAAGTGTACTAGTCTCTTTGTGTTCATAATGTGATTTTTGTCTATTGAGATGGTCTTTAGGTTTTTGACTAGTTACACATATTTGCATTCTCGCTCCCGAATTTCTTTAACTCTTCTTGTTTCTTTGTCATAACTTCTATTTCTATTTTTAGCTCCCTTATTACCTCTGAAGTGTTAATAACAACTCTTTTTGAAGTCAGGGTTCTGCTTATTTAACTCATGATTCATCTTATTTTTTTTGTTACAACTATTATCTTAGGTTGAAAAGGAATATCCTTCAAGCCCCATGGCATGTGCCACAATGTATTTGCAAAAGGATATAAAGATAATTTTTTCTTTGGTAAACTTCCTAATTACTCTTCAGAATTGAGATAGAGATGTACTTTGACGCTCAAATCAATAGATAATTACTAATTAGAAGAATGACATGTGCTTAGTAATGAAATAAATAATCACTTTTACCTTTAACATTTACTCTTATTTACAAACATTCTTAATGAATCTAAGATTATGAATCTTATTTTTTGGATCTAAAATTATTATTGGATTATTTATAATTATAATTATTAATAATTAAATAATTATATTATTTGATTATTAATTATTAACTGATGATACTCTCTTTGTATTGTAACAAGTTGGGATAACATCGACCTACTTGGTTGGTAATCTTTTTCGTTATCTTAACATGAATTTGGTTTCTTTTTACTACATGAAGCCTGATATATCCTTATCTATATATCCGTACCGGTCTGAAAATAGTAAAACATTCTTCAAAATAATAGATAGAACAACGACCCCAACATATTTAATATTACAATATCAGGAGATGTTTGGTTTCAGAAAATAGATTTTATTTTCATTTTTTTATAATATTAAATTATTTTTACTATTTTCTATGAAATATTTAAAATATAAAAATTAAACATTTAATACAATATTTTAATAAATATTGTTTTTCTTCAAGCAGCGCCATTCGATAGATATTTTTCTAGGCGTCGAAGATAGAATAAAGTGGACTCTGATGTCTTTGTGGGTTTGAGGCTTTCTTCTATTTCGGATTCATGGTCATATGAAATTTTCACGTTGACCAAAGTCTTATCCTCTCCTATTGCAGATAGTTGAAAAGTTGTCTTGTAGTATGACAATCCTCGATCCAGATAACCTCCTTCGATCACTTGCAGCCCAATTTCATGTGAAATCTCATCAAACTCTGTAATCTTCTCCCTTTGGTAATTTGGTAACACATCTAAGGTTAATTCCCAAAAATTACAAAAATATATGTTAGATTACTAAACAAAACGGCAGGTTTATATATGATATAACAAAAAAAATATGATATAATTAAAAATAGAGTAAATAATTTATGTTGGGAGCATGTAAAAAGTTTTTATATTAATATGTCATTTTAGAGTTTGAGTTTGTACATAATTTAGTTTTATAAAACTAACTTATAAAATAAAGATTAGTTTTTATTTATAGATTTTAATTTGATCATGTAATTAGTGGATATAAAATTTGTAACAGGCTCTCCTCATTGACATGATAAACCCAACAATAATTATTGGAATAGGTTTATATACAATTTGAAAATTTAAAAATTGGGTCTAACTCTATCTTACAAAATCAATTTATAAGATGAGAGTCTTATTATCTAACATATTATATATAATAAATTTGATAATTTTTATAAAAATTACCTTTAAAATTAAATTAACTACAGTTTTTATTGACTAACAACATAAAACTTTTACATAGAAGTATATGATTTTTTTAATTAAAAAGAATTTGAGGTTTTTATATGACAAAAATATAAGAGGAACACTCACCAGACAAAAAGTTAAAGATGAGGATTGTACCAACCCCTCCATCACCTTCAATCAGTTGCACATCTTTCACAATATTTGGGAGCACCTTTGGAGCTATGATCATGAAATCCTTGGACAGAGCTGCCCAGAGGGCTTCCAATCTCACACTAACCTCAGTTTGGGTCTTGAATTCCTTTATCATGGCTCTTATCTACGTGTTTTCACACAGAGGCATGTATTGATATGTGTATATATAGTACTATAATGGGGGCATCTTTACCATCTCATTGACATAAGAGGGTGCTTTTGTCTTTATGTAAAGGATTGGTTCTTATGTATATTAAATTTACACAAAATGTGTAAAGTAAGTTTGATTGGATACATCATCAGGATTTGATGCCGTAAAGAAAATATTGTTGGTGTGAACTGTGAAGGTGAAAATAATATTATAAGAATACTAAAGTATCAGATACCCCCCTATAATGTAATAGTGTCGGTTCCGATATATGTAGCTGCCAACCATATTTATCCATTCAAATTAATATATTTGTATGTGCGAATATAGAGTCAAATATGTTCTGTCCAGTCAAATTAATATATCTCTTTGTACGAATGTTTTATAAGGGATTTGAGTGTGAATTTTACTATTTATATGAAGATGTTGTAAATAATTTTTCAGCATTTTTTAATCGACGCCTTTGCTGACTTTAGTGAATTTCAGAGACTCAACTTCATTAAGCTTTTGTTTATTAAAAAAAAAAAAATTAAGTTTGCAATACATTACTGAATTTGTGCGGAAGAACTTGTGTTTAATACCTGAAGAATATATTTGAAAACAGATACAGTTTTAAGTATAATCAACTATCGGATTAAAGAGTGTCTCATAATCCACTAAAGGTCAAATTTGTAATACTTTATAATTCACTAATAAATAAAAACTTAACTACTGTAGGTATAAAATACAAAGAGAATATTATATTTTATTTAAATAGTCAAATATACAAATTTTTAAAAAATTATAATTTTTAAATTATCATATAATGTTAAATTTTGATAATTTATGTATAATTATATGATTTAGATTTATTTTTTTTATGAATAATTTAGAAAAAATATTTTTTTATTTATTTTTAAAAATTTAATATTTAAAATTATTTATTATTAAAATTATTTATTATTAAAATTATTTTAAAAAAATTATCGGTAAAAATTAGAATAACTTAATAAAGTCTTTGGCATGACTTGTGAATATGTTGCACAAGGCACATGACCAACTGGTATAGATCTTCATATCCTGTTGTTCCGCGCAACCCAAGGCGTGTCGCTTGCCAAAAATAAATTACAAGGTCACATTCTTGGTTTGAACCCGTGACACTAAAGTCATTTCTAAGGTGACTTACTACTCAACTATAAAATAACTTTATATATATATGTCAATAATATATATATTAATTGTTATGTTATTTATACTTATCCATAAATTTTAACTGATCACTTATTGTATTGATTTGAGAAATGACTCAATATCTTATCCGAATTAATAATGGATAACATTAAACTCAACTTTTTTATTTTTTACACATTTTAAATGAATTCTACCGTTATAAATATTATTTATTATTAAACATGATTTATTAGGTCAACTAACATGTTAAACATCAATGCATAAAAAATATCTAGTGTTTAACAAATTCAAAAAAATAATTTTTTCAATAATAATAGAGGACTAAGGTTGTTAATAAAATAATATAAGGATTTCTAGATAGAGATAGTCTTACCAATTTGTTTGATATGATGAAAATAGAGAACAAAGATAAATAGAAGAAAAATGAAGAATTTAGTTTGTTTGGTATGGTGAAAATGGATTGGAAGAGAAGAAAAAATGTGTAAGTCTCACTTATTTTTATTTATTTTCTCAAATGGTGAGATGTTCAACAGTTTTACTTTTTTCACATAAAATAATTGATTGTTGTTGTCCATGATCTATTGTCCATGAATATAATATGGAAGAAAATCAACTTTGAGATGAAACAATCTATTATTTAGTAAAAAATTAATTTTCAATAGTGAGGATCAACTTTTATTTTTTATTCCTTTTTTTCTATTTTTTCTTTATTTCTCTCCAACCAAACACTCTTAAAATTTATTTTATTTCTCATATATTTCTATTTATTTCATTACTCACTTACATATTTTCATCTATCCTATTTCTTTTACTTCTACTAAATCATACATGTAACTTACTTAAAAGGTGTATATCATGTGATTTATAAACCACACATAGGTTCATCACAAAAGCTAACCTCTCCCACATCATCTTTAGTTTGATTTTGTGCATAAATTAGAAAGTTTGATTTCAAGGTGAAGGGCTTGTTGTCGAGATTAGTTTGTGGCTCCTATTTATGTGTTCATCATGAGGTTTTGTTTAGATGGATAAGGCTTGTGTTTTAGTGTTCACAAGATGGAGCTAGTTGCAACTTGGGGGCAAAATATATGCATGTTGAAAAAGACGTGATGAGTTCTAGGGTGAGGTGTATTGGAGATCCTACACCGACTAATGAAAGGTCAAATTAATGTACATAAGTAAGGAACAATCCTCTTCTTATAAGCCAATTTGTAGGATTGAGTTAGTCCCATAACTCACATTTTTAAGATGATATCAAAGTTTATCCTAGCAATATGTTTTTGGATCTATCGTGTCATCTATTATTAAACTGCTATTAGGCTATTATTGAACCATCTATAAATATCCAATCTTGTGAACTTCATGCTCAATATCTCTAGTCTTTGACGTGGGTGTGTTGGATATCTTACATTGACGAGTAATGAGGTCAAAATAGTGTATATAAGTGAGGGGTAACCCTTACCTTACAAGCCGGTTTTGTAGGGTTGAGTTAGACTATAGTCCGCAATTCTAAGAGGAGGTTTTGATGTATCCCCATTATGGGAGACTTTTGGCAATTGGTGAATGTCCATCCACTTTAGATTTGCAACTAAATTTTATAATGGTTATCGATTATGTAGGTTGATGAAGTCGTCTTTTTTTTATTTCAAAATAATTAGGATAATCCACCTATATTGTACTTGTGTACATAAAAATTAAAATACTCTTCTTTTTATAAACATCACTTGCTTGTTGTGGATCTAGAGATGTTTTATTTTATAACCAAAATAACCTTAGCCAACACATAATCCTAAAGAGGTATAAAAACCCAAAGAGACATTTAAGATCTTACAAGATTAAGGGGGACATGCTTGCAGTGTTCAAAGAGACAACAATGACGATATGATTTATTGTAGTGGTTGTGGTGCGAAAGAGAAATTTACGACCTTATCGAACCAAGGTGGATGCTCTGGGTACTATTGAAGAGACAATAATGGTGATTTCATGTTGACCAGGTATTAAAATAACTATATTCAAGTAAAAACCCAAAGAGATATTTAAGACTTTACAAAACCAAGGTGGATGTGCTCATAGTGATAAGAGAGACAACAATAATGGTATGTTTTATCATAGTGGTCGTGGTTTAATATAGACACTTACAACCTTATGGAACCAAGGTGGATGCTCTAGGTATGATCAGAGAGATAAACTTTGTGTGTTGGATATAGGTGTGGTCATTTGTATGGTGAACCATTTGCTGTGGAGGATCCATTGTAGGTGGAAAGGAATTGGTAGCAATAAATTCTTTTGGAGACTTCACTCATATGGAGAATCCAATATATAGATTCATGACAAGTGTATGTAGTTTATAAAAATAAAAGGTTATTTTAATTTTAAAGTACACAAGTACAACGACAAGTAGATTATCTTGATTATTTTGAAGAAAAAAAGACAACTTTGTCGTCCTACATAATTAGTAACCGTTATAAAATTCAATCATAAATATAAAGTGGATGGATATCCAATGGTTGTCAAAAGTCTCCTATAGTAAGGGATATGTCAAAACCCCTATCCTATAATTCATCAAAGATGTTGCTATTGACTTTGATCAAACAATTGGAAGAAACTTGGAAGACATAATTTGGGGAATGATTGTACTAATTTTTGTCATAATGTGCAATTAAGAGGCTTGTGAGTTATATTTGGACATTCAAAAATCATAAATATCCAATTGACATCTTTTATTTCTTTATATATCTCTCATGTGAATTTTATTATACCATCTCTTTGATCATATTAATTATTTATCTTCTCTTTTTTTCTATCTCTTTTGTTTGATAAAAAAGAAAATAAAAAGAAATAATTTTTTTCTTTATGTAAAAAAATGAAAACATGTATATAATAATATGAATATTGTAAATAAAAAATAAAATATAATATAAACAAAGGTAACTTCATCATTATATAAAAAATTGACACCTTTTTCATTGTTTTAAATCCATAAACAAACAATCCGTGCTTTTTCTTTTTAGCTATTGTTTATCGCCAAATAAAGGAATGATTGATTATCATTTTACTTTTCCTTCCTAAATCAATTGGTTCAAAATAATATAAAACAAATGAATTCTTGTATTATGTTTGGTTAGAAAAAAAAATGAGATGAATTGTTTTAAATTATTTAGTAAATAAAAAAGTAAAAGAAAAGAAAAAAATATAATAAATATTTTAAATAAAAAATAAATGTAATATATGTAAGGATATTTTTATCAATAAAAAAATAATCCCTTTTCGTTTTTTTTTCTTCCATGAACGGATGGATTACGGCAATCATGGAAACCCATATTTCCATTAAGGAAAATACAAACTCTAAAAAAGCCTAAAAGAAATATTCCTTGCTTCCAATGAACTATATTACAATGAAAAAATTATTTCCATATTTATTGAATTCAGTAAATTTATTAATTTTTATAATAATTACTTTAAAAATAATAATAATTATAAACTATGATTGGCTAGTGCAAAACAATTTATTAATAACAGATAAAAATTAAATTCTATTAGAATTTACTCCTATAAAACAAGAAAACTATAAAATACAAAGTACGGATAAATTTATCATTAATTTAAAACTAATTAAAATTACAAGATATTTCATTATTTTCTTACTTACATGTTTAGCCATAAGAAAGATTTGTTTAAAAGGATGGTGGAAGCTGGGGGTGGAAGAGCTATTAATGTTTCCTTTTATAGGGAAAAAATTATACCATTAGATCTTTTAATTTTGATTTAATTGATATATTTATTTTTTATTTTATTCTGGTCAATTTTCTCTCTCTTGCTTTTATTTTCCCAGAAAATTCACCAAATGATGAACAAATCTGACCTCCTCGTGCCTCTGTCATGACCTTTCTGTCCTCTGTCATTATGTTTCAAAAGGTCGAAATTTGAAACTTTTCATTTGAAAAATCTCACTTGTTTATGCAATTTTTTTGTGGTGAAATCGATGTTTGCGATTAGATTGTACAGAAAGGTTGGGCTCAGAGAGACCACGACATCACATAAAAGACAAACAAAGAACGTAATTTCATAATATTTTTATTAAAAAATATTTTGATAGAAGTGTTTTGGAATATTTTGAAAAAAAAAAAATTACATTTTCACATAAGTCCCTGCCTCTAAGCTAAAAATGTATATTAAAAAAATTAAATATTTGAAGGTAGCTAGATTTACCTACTTTGTAGCCAAATCCAAACATAAAAGAAAGTGATGCATAATGCAATTAAGTTTCGAATCTTAGAGATAAGATTTGCTGTGGGGTGGATACTACTGTTGCTGAAAACTACTAACTAAAAATGGGAGGTTGTTCAAGCAAGTTTTCCATTAATGGCACATTTACATTATCCATTGGGGTGGACAACTTTTTGAATTTACTTTTCAATCTTAAATTTTTAACACTACTCAAAATTAGTTTTTGAATTTTCGCAAGAATTTATTAGATAATCAAGGATCACTGGATGTGCATAATTTTGAATAATTTTTATCTCATACATATTTAAATTTTATTTTTTTTAAATTATATATTATATAAAGATTAGTTAGAAGTATAATAATTTGAAATCACTTAATAATTTCTTGTTTTTAATAATTTATGTAATCAAATCAAATAATATCTATACAATCACTTCATATTATTTTTACATGAATTATGATGATATGTCTATAACTTCACATATCATACGCTCTATCAATAATTATTTTTTTATATATATATTTTTTCACCATATGATATGACATTCTCTTTGTCTCTTTATAATTATGTGTAAAAAATAAAATATATTAGAAATTATTATGATTTTAATTTTTAATGTGCTATTAATTATTATTTTTTATTTATATTTTTATTTTTTTTATATTATTATTTTATATCATATTTAATTAAGATTAAGATTAATTTGATAAAATTATTTTATATATATATTAAATAAATTTTGCTTAATTTATTAAAAAAAATCTAAATTTACAATTAAAATAAGACTAGAAAGTAACAAAACAAGTTTCCCAATTGCTTTTTTACAAGTTTCAAAATCATCATGTTTCAAGGATTTATTGGCTACTATTCAAGAGTTAGTGAAATTTTGATGACCCTAATTGATAGCTTTCATTATCAGACCATGGAGACAAAATAGTAAATGCAATACCACAATTCAGGATTATATTTAATTAGGAATGATAATAATTTTTATATATTTAAAAATTGTAAATATCTACTCAAACTTACTTTAATTTTAATGAAGAATATTTATTTTAATTAGATATAAATATGTGTAAGAATATTATTTAATTTTTTAAAATGAAAACGTGAATGAGATGAGTATGTAATTATTTATTATATTATTTATTTATTTATAATGTAATAAGCTAAATTTTTATTATAAATTAATATATTTTTATGACTTATTTAATTTAATAATATCTAAAATTAATTTAAAATTTAAAATTAATATATATATATATATATATATATATATCATTTTAATAGTAAAATATGAAAATAAAACAGTTACACTCTACTTAAATGGATAAATTATTTTATTTCCATAAAATATAAAAATCGAGTATAGATATAAGATTGGAAATCAGTTATGGAGATAAGAATGAATATACAGGTCCTTCTCCCATGAGGTTGCCATTTCTATATTTGATTCTCATTAAATCAAATATTAAATTCATAAACACAAAGTAAAAAGAAAGCTCAAACAAGGCACACTTGCACCAGACCAAAGGCATACACAACCATGCATCTAAATTTATAAAAAAATATATTAAAAAAGTCTATTTTTTGTTTAGAAAAAAAAAAAACTGAAATTGCGTTTCTAAAAGCTGTCGATATTATGCTTTTTATTTTGGTTACATAAAATGTTCAAATATTAGTATTCCTGAAAAACCACAAACAATATGATATTTGATAATTGATAATTGATAATTGATACTGCAATATTAACTATCTTCAACCATCATTCAACAAATATGTTTGTAGGCATCTAATAAAGAATAAAGCTGTCTTCATTCATTGATCAGTGTCTCTTTAGTCTCACTCATGGTCAAAAAGAGATTTTAACGTTTACCAATGTCTATCACATATTTGAATTAAAATTTATAAACATAAGTCTTAATTAACCATATGTTATAAACTCAAGTGTGATAAAAATAAATGAGTCTATTATAGTGTACTTTACATTTCAATATTTTTTATTTAAAAATATGTTGATAAAATAAAATTTTAGACAGTACTAATTAAAAATAGTTTTTAGATTGTTGTTGAATAAATTCTGTCAACAGAAATTATTTATTTTTAATTTAATTTTTACTTTTTATTTTAAATTTTAAATTTTAATAAATATTTATGAATATTTATAGATATTTTATATTTAAAAACACTTTATTATATCAATAGTTCATCAATCAAATTAATTACATCCCCACAATATTTATTATTATTGTTCTTATACACCTATAGTCCAAGTATAAGCTAGATATTTAAGACTACTAGAAATTTTGTTATGATCTTATATAAGCAGTTACACTTGATATTCATATAGGTAATTTTATCAAACACTAAAATCATATATCATACATAAGGGATATGAAAATAATTGAAAGCTTTACAAGCATATTCTTTCATCAATGCATTGTATAATGCTTTCTCACACCATAAGGGATATGAAAATTAATTTTAGTGTTAATAAAACTAACAAGTGACTTTTTCTTATTCATATGAACATTTTTCATGAGATCTACAATTACAAAAGTTAGATTACTATTACTTATTAATTTCAATTGATATATGTCATATTCCTTTCAATGTTTCATATATCAATTTTCTCCCTAGGAGTTTTATTAGAAGGTCTATCAATTTTTTTTTTGGCTCCACATAATTAATGGATATTGCTTTATTTTTTTAGCAATTCATTAATCATATTATGTCTCAATTGCATTTATTATTTTTTTTCATAATAATTTCTTCCATCTTAATGATCAAGTATGAGTCTTTAATGGTTATTTATTTACAATCCGCCATAGGCTCCATCACTAGCACAAGTTAATTTATTTTTTTCTTCGAGATAGAAAATGGAGAAAAGAAAAAACATAACGATATATGAGGTAGCAATATATAAACAAGGAAAAAAATAAACCATTAAGAAGTGGAAAAGAGACAATAAAGACAAAAGAAGAGTGATAAAAATTAAAGGTTTTTTCTTTTTATTCTTATAAAATTTGTTAGGACCTAACTTAGTGTCATAACTCTAAGAAGATTTTGGTATATATGTATGAAAATGCCTCTTTAAACACGCTCTCATAAGTACTAGAGGGAAAGATAATTGCTTTTATGTAAAAGAAATCTTAGCAAATCTTTAGTCTTAAAGCTTGTCATGAGTAATTCTAATCAAAGTGTTTAATCAACTTGATATCTAATGAATTTTTATAATATCACAATAGTTGATAGAAGCTTGTCTTATTTAAAATATTAATCATAACATAATCAATTAGGGATGATAATCAGATGGAGCATGTATGGATAATAGTCTTCTCACATCTATTCATACTTTTGTGTATATCTATTAAGAGTGTATCCACACATTTTATATATATCCTTGTCCATAAGAAAATTTAGATATTTTTTAAAATATAAAATTTTCAACTATAGGTAAAAAAATATACATATTT
>JAMLFT010006097.1:0-16558 GCA_026544285.1 Pachyrhizus erosus
ATGCAAAATAATTTATAAAAATAAATTATAAATTATTAAAATAAATTATGTGTTAAATGAAACTCATAACTTATAAGCTAGTAAAAAATTTTTTAAAAAATTTATTAAATATAGTATCTTAAAAATATATAATAACATAAATAATTTTTATATTAATATTTATTTTAATATGTCAAGAATTTGTATAAAAAAATTATAATAACTCATGCATATGAGTTAGGCTTTTTGTTACATATTAACATCTATTATTATATATGATACAATTTATAATAATTATTATAAATATATATGATAATATTAAATTTAAATAAAAATATTTTACATTATAATATATAAAAATTAAAGCCAGCATGTATATTGAAGGAAGAGATTTGTTTATTTGTTTTTTTACCAAAGTGAGTCCAACCATCTTAGTGAACAGGCAGAATTTAACAACTAGTGAGTGAGTGAGTGAGCGAGTGAGTGAGTGAGTGATGCAAAGACGATGGAGGGGTAAAGTGGTTGAACAATTATGGCGGATGGTTGAAAGTAGAAACTACAGTGAGTGGGTCAATTAGGTTGGACCAAATATTGGAAAAGGCCAACTCAGCTGCTTTCTTTTTCTTAATCAAGATTCTCTCATGGCTTGCATGTAATAGTAGTACAGTACCAATGGGTACACAACATGATTTAATGAAGGCCCTTCAATATCTCCACTCACCTTGTCAGACTCATTACTCTGTTGGAGATAATTTCATAACATTTTTTTTTAAAACTATTATTAATGTGAAAAAATAATAACAAATATTTATGAAAAAATTTAATTAATCATCTTTTATAAAAAAATTTAATTATTTTTTTAATTATAAAACTTAAATTCTGTAATTCATAAAAAAAAACTTAAAGTAAAAACTCCAATGCATAAAATTAAAGAATATAATATTGTTAAGTAATTCATTAATAATAATAAAATTATTTTTATATAATATTGTTAAATTTAAATATAAATTCATATGATTTAATAATTGTCTATATATATATATCATTATTGTGATAATTTATTATTATTATTATTTTTTGTAAACTTGAGTATTCTTTAGTTGGAAGTTAAAGATTAATTTGTTAAAATACAAAAATTCATTTAAAGAGTTGATTTCTATCAATATATGTTTTTTCATACACATAAATCAATGATTTACCCTTGATCACATGTTTAAAAAATAAATCTATCTATCAATCATGTCATACCATATTATTTACTATGATAATTATTATTAGTCTTCTATATTTAAGTTTAGAATTTAATTAAAAGATACTTAATTTTTTTAAAAAATATACTATCATTTAATTGCATATATTCTATATAATAAGTTTATTGATTTTTATAAAAATTATTTTAATTTTTTAAAAATCACAATTAAGATGATTTTTAATTAACTAATAATATAAAAAATTCGATACATCAAAATTATATAAACTTACATTTATGCATTTTACCTTTTATAAAAATTTTATACAACAAAAAAAATCATAATGGTAAAAATTAGAAATGGATCTCACTTCTTTGAACAAATTTTAGTATTATAAAGAAGAAATTCACATGCATCATTGACAAGAGAGGAAGGAATTCATATTTCTTTAGTATATAATATCCAATTTGATTCTAAATTTTATGGAGATAAGTATATGTAATTATTTTTTATTTTTTTCTCTTTCTTAAATAAATATTTCATTTTTCCTTATATATAACCCTCATTATGAAAATGATGATGTTCATGGGAGTATATTTGATTGGATAGTAGAATGGTAGATGACAATCTCCAATAAGCATGTTAGGAGGAACATGGTAACGGTACAATGACAACATGTAAAATTAAGCTTAAGTGTATCCACTTGCAAGGACTTATACACTCAAGTAAGAAATAATAAGAGATTAGTGAGAATAAAGGGTTAGATATGAACTTGAAGGCATGAGACACTGTATATATATGTGGAATGTGCAAAAAAAATGTTAGTTAGTCAATTATTGCAATTCACAAGTCACGTAGTAGTTTAGGATGGTCGTAGATTGTATGACTATGTCAACGTTGATTTGGGATCCTTAATAGGACATAAGTCAATCATAAAAAGATAGTCAAAGAGGATGACCTCCAATGTTAGCCTTTATTCGATGTCACCCAAGGGTAAGGATAGTAATGAATATGGTTTAAGTAGGACACTATATTTCCTGTCCTCATACCCATTGTTGGAGATCTCACATTAATTAGTAATATGACTAAAATATAGTATATAAATGAGAAATAACTCTTACCTTTTGAGTTAACTTTTAAGGTTAAGTTAGATCCACACTAAAAATTTTAAGATAGTATCAAAGTTTATCCTGAGAATTGTTGTTGGACAAATTGCAAATCATTATTATATTGGGATGTTATTAGACCATATATAAATGTCTAATATTGCAAACTTTACACCAGAAGTTGTCTAGTTCTTGATGTGAGGTGATTTATTAGAGATTTCACATCAATTAGTGATATGATCAAAATAGATCATATATATATATATGCAAGACAACCCTTATCTCTTAAGCTAGCTTTTGAAGTTGAATTAAACCCAAATACAAATTCTAAGACCTAGGTTTGAAAAAATAACTTATGCTTACACGAGTAGCAACTTTAAACCCTATCTCTATACTCATTAAGTATCTATGTACTTATACTCGCATCCTCTATTTGCACTTTATTTAAGTACAAAATCAATAAATTAATAAAAAAATTGCTACAAAAAATAGAAAAATTATTCTTAAGTTATCCAAACAAAAACATACAACATTAATAACAATCATTCTTAAATATAATATTTAAATTTTTAAAGTTGATAAATAAGCTATATATATTTATATAGATAAAAGATATTTTACTAAAATATAAAAGAATAATCAAGTTACCCCAAGAACAACTTTAAAAGAGTTTCTTATCATCCTCATCATTCATTTTCTTAAAATTTAATAATTATAATGAGTAAATAATCTTAATCATTAGATTTTAGAAAAATGAATTATGAAGACAAATTATAATTATTTTAAAGTTACTCTTGGAGTAACTTTACTCCTCTTTTAAATACATACACACAAACACACACAGATGCACACACACACGTTATGTTTTATGAATTTTAATACACAAAATAAAAAAATGTAAAATTTATTATTTTAAAATTAAAAATATTTTTAATTTATCTCCACTAAAATTCAAACATGCACTTAATATCTTAGTTAGTCACTTTATCAAAATCACATTGAAAGTTAATATTTGTCACAAAGATATCATCACATTGAAGATAAGAGATTTATCATGCTTTCTAATAGAGATGGAATGAGTAAAGACTCACATAACTTGCAGTTCATGCATGTACAAACTCTCAATTTTGAAGTCTGATTAAATTGCAGACTATTTTACTTGTTCATTTGGCTTGCGAGCTTCGTAGGTTTATATTTAAATATTTTTATATGGTTGGTTGTATTGTTTATATTTTTATTTAGATATAATGTGGATGTGATGAAATAATTGAGAATTTGTTTCGATTAGATAAATATTTTATATTTAATTTAAATTTAAATATTAACTTTTTTCTTAATGCGAATCATAGGTTTACCCGTTTATTCATGGACAATGCAGGACAAGTGTGAACCACAAAAAATGAAACCCGTTTAATTTATGAGTTAGACGAACGAGTTTAAATAAATGTAAATTTAAACAGACACAGACCTAAACATACAGATTCTCTGTTTATCCAACTTTATTTTCCAATCCAACACTATTTTATGCAAATAACAAACTCTCTCTTATCAAATGAAGTAATTTAAATTTGTAAGTTATTACTTTTTATTCAAATTAGACTATGAATATATTTTTGCTTTGTTCATTTCAAATACTTATCCACGTTAAATAGGTATGCCTTTATACTCCGCTCTATAAATTATACACAACATTGCGAAAAGAAAGAAACCAAGCAACGCAATGGATATTAAAAGGAGGCACATGATAATACACTCAAGAAAATTGGCAAAAAAAAAATTAACAAATAACAAACACTAAATTCCAATGAAAACATGCCTCACTCAACTTTTGATTCTTCCTTTTCTCTTGAAAGAGAAATTAACCTGAAGTGAGGAAAACAGGTATACATGAACATGATTTAGGTTAATTACATTATAGTGCAAGCATGAGGGTTATCGTCACTAAAGAGAGAAGCTAAGGCCTCATCAGATGCCACAGCCACTGAATACACTACTGGGGTGTGGAAGAATGCGTGGACCCCATTGGTAGCTTCATTTTTGTATGCATCATAGTAATGGTTAACAATGTAACTAGGGTATTTGTAAAATGAAGAAAAATGAGCATGCCCTGGAAATGGCCATGGTTCTGCTGCTTTCCCTGCACGTTTGATTGCTTTGAGAACCTTCTTTTCCTCTAAGCCATAGCCCCTCACTGTTATTTTTTGTGCTTCCATTTCAACTTCTACCTCATCTACTCCTGCATATCACACATTCAAAATTTAAGATGGTGCATACAAATATGCAACTAACTCAATCATACATGTAGCTCAAAGATGACCCAATTTGGATTAAGTAGAAGTTACTTTATAGTACTTTTTGCTTGCTTTTTGGCATGCTTATTTTCATGCTGAATGAGAGCCCATCATGTCATGTTTTTCTTGAGCCAACTTTTTATGAAGAAAGAAATGTAATTATCATTTATTTACTGCGTATATAACCTAAACAAAAGTTGTAATTATCGTTTATTCACTGGGTATATAACCAAAAGAAAAGTTGTAACTATCATTTATTCTCTGAGTATCATCTATACTTGTAACACAATTACACTTTGTAAAAAGTAATGATACAACTCAGGATGTATAACATGCAAGCTTTCACCTCGAAATTACATTGCTAAATAACATTAATAGTAATAATAATAATGCGAAGTGTCAATTTCTTAAAAAAATAATACATTTGTTGTAAGCCTGTAGAAATGTTATTTTTAATTCTAATGGCAAATAATGTCGTTTGGTTAAGGTGTGACAGAGGAGCCACCTAATTTGTTGGATTTGGAAAACATAGCATGAAGAAATATCAAATATGGAGGAAAGAGGGAGGTCTATATGGACCCCAGAATGGTATGGTGTACCAAATTCTTGACTTGTGGTTCTACACTTACTAAAGCAAGTGAGGAATGCACATAGGATTTTGGAAATAAAAGCCCAAATAAAATGCTAAGATTCATCCAACTGTTGCCATGCAATGGCCCATGTCTGCAAGCTCAACCCATTGCCACCCAGAAAATAAACGGGACCCCCAAAAAACAACACAAAATTGTTTATGCAAAGTGTACCTTTGAGCTTGAAGAGAGCTTTCTTCAATTTTGAAGCACATCCTTCACAATCAAGATTTGGAACTCTCACCTCTATCATATTCTGCAAGGAAACTGCTTGCTTAGTACTTTTTATTTTAATGATTGTCCCATAATGTATAATGCTATATTTGGATGTTAGTTGGAAAAGCTTTTTTTTTTTTTTTTAAATTTCAACTCATAATTTTTAATATCAATGTACAAAATAATGAAGAAAAATACTGCCTCATTGCTAAACCATTATAGTATGAGCGATTCTGCAATGTCCCACATTGCACCAATCTTAGCCATGAACTCCTAATTAACTTCTCTTCAAAGACAAATAAATGCTATGAACCAAATCATTCCGTGTTTCAAAGAGAGATATAATTAGAAGAAGGGACTTACAGACATTGCTTGTTTATCTTAGAGTGAAAGAAAGAGATGACTCTTCTTGTGTGGAGCAATGAGAGCCTCTATGCAAGAAAAAGAAGAGAGTGGTGTGGTGTTGTATGGTGTGTTCACTCACCCTTGGCCTTTGCCTTCAACTTGGATCAAAGTGATGATGCTAATTGGTTAACAAAACAATGTGAAGGGTCTCTTTTAAACAGTTAGGCTGAAAAAGGCTCATTGGGTTTTGAAATCCAAAAAGGGTGCACAGTATAGTATATTCACGCGTGGGATGAGGCAAAGCGTGGCTTCCTCATGCGCTCCCCAATTTTGAGGCACACACCCTCTCCTCTGTCTGTCCCTGTCTCCATTGACTTGCCAGCCCCCTTGGACCACCCATGCCAACAGAATTTGAACATCTCTCAGTGGAATGATGGAAATGGTAGACATCACTGATCGATTCCCTCCTTTTTCTCCTTTCTTTGTTGGACACACAGCATCATGGCTAGCTGCATATGTTGTGGTGTGTAGGACCTTGCTTGTAAACTAACCAAGGTGCATGGTGGGTTGCCATGTAATTACCATACATAATGTCCATTATCTTGAAAGAATCCTAATTATTTCTCTTCACTCTTTTACACTTTTTTTTTTTTAAATGTATTAAGTGGTTTAAGAGTGAGGGAATTAAACATTCATCATTAAATTTTATTATGAATGGTCAAATTATATTAATTTATAAGATGTCATGTGATTTTTTTAAAAAAAATTAATTTTAATCTGTTTCCCTTATTCTCATTTAAAATTGATTTTCTTGTTTGATAAATTCCCCTCCCCGTACATGTATAATCTCTTCTACAACAAGAGATAGTTTACATTCTAGCCTTATATTATTATTTAATAATATTTTATTAGATAATGCTATCTTAAAATCAATTATTAGATTAAAAATTTCTAACTGTTATATAAATTATATCTGCAAAATTTTAAATTGACTCAAAATCATTTTATTTTAAAAAATGATGAAATGAAGAGACATTCTCAATACCATTGAATAAGACATGAATAACAGGCTGAATATGTCAGCATAAATTCATTTAAAGAATAACTGAACAGACTTAAACTTAAACCGTAAACAGTCTTATCCAATTACAATTACTCAACTAATCTTTTTAAAAATGGTTGCCCACCAACTAAAATATTAGTAGTGTTAGAGGAAGTAGAACTCAAACTCAAAATTATTTGATATATTTACGGTCCTCAAAATTAATGTATATGTAACGGGTAAATAAATGGATCTATGTCATGATGTTGGAATATAACTTGTGAAGAGACAGCTTATATGACTAATCACAATTGGATTGTTTGTCTTTATGTTAGCATTACTGATTAGGAATTGTTAATGGGATGTGGTTAGATAAGAAAATTATGTCAGGGTTGATATTGTTAAAGGGAAGATGGGTAGATGAGGAAAATTATGCAGCAGTTGATATTGTCTTCATACTGAGCAGTGTTTGGTTACACGAGTGTTTTATATAAAATTGTTAGTAGTGCATTAATTGCATTCCTTTTTATTTTTGGTATCTCTTTAACATCATTCAGCATTTTATGTATGTTTTAAGGGATGTAAAAGATGATACGACATGAACTTTTCTTTTTTAATTTTTAAAAAAGGGGCAATCATATACTTCAAAACATTGAAGTTGGAGGTTGGTGCGTGCGTGCTAGACATGTAACATCAGAAACTAAATGATATTACATAATTCCTGATATCACATCAATGCACTATGGTTTGTAATGCATAGAACTTAGTTTTATATTCGTAAACGTATAAGCGCATCCACAAGTTAAGCTCCTCTTAGTTTCAACTGGTTTGTTGGTACCTTAAAGTTCGGTGCCTATAGTAATACTCATCAAAAGGTTGAACTCCTAAGAAAAAAAAATAGTTTGATTTCAACTTCCTAGCTACTGTTATTGTCTGATGAATCGTTAATTCAACAATTTTGTGCTCATTTTTAAAATATGAAGTAATGTGTTATGAGGCCAAACACACATGTCATGGGGTAATGAAAAAAGCAAAATGGGGAAATAAAAAGAAGCAATGAGATACTACATGCTTGTTTAGATAGTAACCAAAAGCATGGTGGCAGCTCATGTGTTTGGCTACTTTCGAAAAAAAAAAAAAAACCTTTTAACAATATTAGATCATTAGTCCCTGTTTGGATCATTAAAATTTTGAAGGTATGCTTATAAGTATATTTTTAAATGGTTTTAATTATTTTATATTTAAATATAATAAAACCTTCTAAACTAATTTGAAATATTATTCAAAAGATATTAATTTTTTTCAACATCAAAGCTTCAAAATTTATTTTACAATCACCTGTTAAAGGCACTTTCGTAATCGAAGCAGAAAAGGCAGATAACGATCTTCGGGAGTAAAGCTGATTTCAAATATTCCTCAAGAGCTTCTTTCCAAAAAGGTATTATTCTTCCAAACAAAACTTGACAAAATTATATTGAACTCAATCGATCAAAGTGTTGTGTTTACAAATAGGTCGTTGCTCTTAATGAAATTAGATTCAAATTTTTAAGATCTTAATTTTGAATTTTGTAAATGATAAAATAACGTGATTATAAAAAAAGACTTCACTAAAACTACTTTTAAATTTTCTGTCAAAAGTTAATTATCAACATTAATATTTTGTACTAATATTTTGACTTGTGAAAAAAGAAAAAGAAAGTGCTGTGTTTTTTCATAGTGCATCCATAAATTTTTCTATTATTTCAAATTAAAAATTTGACACTACAATATCGTATAAAAAGTATTTCTACCTCCCACATTATTTTTATCATTTATATATGCATATTTTAAAAGTACACTCTCAAATTAAAGGAACAACGCTTTCTTAAAATCCTTTTGTGTTCACAGAACATTGTCTCTGTAAAACCATATTCTTGCATGTGATGAAAGGAGCCAAGTACACATGATAGATGTTGAAGACTATCATCATGTTGAAAACAATTTATCTGCAAAAAGAAGCCAAAAAACCAGAGAACAGTATATGTATAGAATATAGATGGAGAGACTTGACATATTTTAAAGCAAGAGCACTTTACAGCATAAAGTTGGGCAGTATCCAGCTCTAGCTCTGCTAGTTACTCTTAGACCAAGGACCTGAGCCAGCTTGGCAAAATCTACTTTAACACTGAAGATTGAAGAAGCAACTCAAAAGTGTCTTCTTAGCTCTTACCAAAGTATAATGGATTAGCATAATCCATACATCTCATTTTTATATATTTTCCATTACTTTTCTTTCAAGCACATATCATACATGTTATCATGAAAAACTTATGTCCCCTATATATCCAAGTGCACCTATACTAATAGGATCTCTCCATTTAGGCAGTGGAGAATATGATTTTGTACACAAGCCAAAATGAACAGGAGCTTCAAGTCTGAACTCATAGACTCCAGTTATAGGCTTTAGGAAGTGCATATTCAGTGAATTGCTCAAATGTGTAGACTATGCTATTAAAACATCTTACCATAGTTTAGAGAATTTTTCTAATCTTAATGGGAAAACATACATTTCTCTTGATCCTTTAAAGAGTAAGTCCATTCGGTTCTTCAAAAATCAAGGTATTAGTACATTAGTTTTTGAGTTTAATTTTGATACATTAGTGTAAATATTTTCGTTGTCAATTAATTCAAAGACACCCTAAGCACGAATTTTAAATTAGTTTTAAGAAAACTAATAATTTTATCATTATGATTAGATGAAAGTATTAAAACAATTTACACTCTCAGTACATGTTAATTAATTTTTTTAAAAATGTTATTAAATTAGACTCTTAAATGTACAAAATAGATATCAAATTCATCCTTTTTGTGTTTTTCCATAAATATGAATATTATATTTATGTATTACTAGAAAATATTTTAGTTTAAAATTTTCAAAAATAACTATCGTGTGATGTTCCAATATTTTTGGACAATTACGTAGAGTATTTACTCAATTAAAAATAATTGACATACACAAATGTGACACCATTGTTTCATTGGAAGGAATACTCAAGCTTAAACTGATGTTGGGCTTTTGGGCCCAAAATATATAATCTAATACCCAATCCACATTTCTTGGACCACAAACCGTAATTTCCAATTTCCGATCACGCTTTTATTAAAAAAATAAAATAAAAGAAAAACAAAAATATCGATACGTCACCGTTGCTGATAACAGGTACGTCCTTCGATAAGGCTTTTTCATCAGTTCTTGGTGGAACAACCTTGTAACAATGGCTTCCTCAGTTACCTCCTCTTTTCGTATCAGGTCAAGCTCCTAACTCTCTCTCTCTCTCTCTCTTCCTTGCTTCACTTGTTCTACTTCACTTTCTTAATTCCCTGCGTTTTGAAGCACACACCAGTGTTACATTGCACTGTTCAACAACGGTTATATGGTTGTCAAGTGTTGCTTCACATGAAAGAAAAAACACCCATTACGAGATTCAGCTCCCTTAGTATTAACAGCGCACAAAGTTGCAAACTTTGGAAAAGCCCAATGTTCTGAACTCTCTCACTGTTTCACTTTGTGAATATGGTTTTCTTCTACCTTAATTGCCTTGAGTTCTTCAAGTCTCAGTTGGGTCTACAGAATTATACGCTGGCTCAATCAATTTATGGGTCTTTAATGGAATATGGTTTTCAAAATGATTTGCTAGTAGATGATAATAATAATAATCAACATCTTGTGAATCTGTGCCTGGAGTTCAATGAAGTGGGTGTTGCATTGAGGATATTTGGTGAAATGTTCGTTAGTGTTATAGTGAGTATTAGAAGAATAACGACTCTGAATAATTTTTTATTTTTATGAAACGCTTGTTATACTGATATTTGATGAAATGTTTGTTAGTGGTTTAGTGGTATGTAGTTAGGGATTCGACTCTCAGGTATATGTGTATTGAAAAATATATATTAGGGGAAGTTAGTCTCTTAAATGAATATAACTACCTCCAAGCTTATTGTTTTGCTCCCGATTGGGGATATCCTAAGTTCACCCAAAAAAGGAAGAATACTGACTCTGAATGTGTCTTTTATATGGCATGCGACAAATACAGGCTTGAAGAGAAGTTTAACAAGCATGCTTTCTCATTAGTCCAATGGGGAATTCTTGATAAAATCATTTGTAGGACATGTAAATGTATTCATGCTTTTACTGTTAACAGAAAGGATTGAGAGATTATTGTTTGTGGCTACTCATTGGTGGCTTTTGTACAAACATGGTGACGTGAGGCATGCATTATGTTCTAGTTGGATGCTGCACTTACTTTTCCTCAAAATTGCATTTTAAAGATGACTAAAAGGCTATGAGGTAGAAATTACTTATTAATTTAAGGAGAACAACAAATTAAATGAGCCTTGTATCTATTTAAAGCACTCTTGATTTTTTTTTTTCCTATTCTTCTTTTAATGCGTTCATATGATTGATATAATTTCTTAGTTGATGAAAACTTGCTTTAACTCAGTTAATGTTCTGTAGGTTTGAGAAATCTCACTATTCATTTGTCCTATTTCAGCAATTTGAAGTCTGTTTTTGTGGGTGAGACAAATAAACTCAGAGTTTCAAGTGTTCCTGGTGCTATTGGTTTCATTAGAAAGACTGTAGAATGCAAGGAATCACGAATTGGGAAGCAACCAATTCCTGTGCCATCCAATGTTACAGTCAAATTGGAAGGACAGGGTATACAAGTGAAAGGTCCTTTGGGAGAACTTGCATTAACTTATCCTCGAGAAGTGTTGGTTGAGAGGGACGAGTCAGGGACTATAAGAGTTAGAAAGGCAGTTGAAACCAGAAGGGCAAATCAAATGCATGGGCTTTTTAGGTACTTCATTTTACTGACCTCTTTTTCTAAATTAGGATTTTGGAGTATTAGTGTATTACATTTCCATTATGTCTCAATACATGCTGATTGCCTTTGCAGCTATGTCTCATTATTTCAAAACTATTTTCTTAACACACTGAAAAGAAATTGGAAGAAAACCTTTTATTTGATTATAGGAAATAGGAGATGTTGTCAATGTCTGTGGACTGTGGCATAATGCGTCAATGTTTGTGGCATAATTATAGTTGTAAATTTATAACCTATTATTCATTTGTTGTTGTTGTTGCTTTCTCATTACTCTGGCAATAATTTATTTGAGTTAGATGTTGGCAGTTATTATTGTGTTAATTACTTATGAGATAAGACAGGAAAGTAGTGACACAGAATGGATGAGCTTGTCCATTAGGCAATGCCATTCTTAATCATGATAATTTAGTGGTTTATGATAATTGTATTATTTAGGGATTTTTGTGATCTTGACTATATCTTGGATAACTTATTTGTTTTCATGGCACTATAATTTGATTAGAATTTCGTATCTGATTAGATTCTTGTATTGCAAGGGTGGGTATTGATGCAACAGTAAGGTTGTTGGCTTGACTTGACTTGTGACTTGAAAGTCATAGTTTCAAATCCTGGAATAAACTCCCTATTTGATACCGCTTAAAAGGAATACTGTTTAGAATATTCAATGTTAATGAATTCAGAGAATATCTTTGTTATTGGAACCCTGATGGTTCTTGTTTTACTAGTCCCTTCTACAAGAAACAGTAGCTAATCATATTCGGGATAAGGTTCCTTTAAATTCTTATTGATAACTTCCATTTTGACAGTCCCCTCACAATTCCCCCCAGCTCTCCTTCTTGGCATGTCTATAATTTGATGAAAGTTTGTGTTATTTGCAGCTTTTCATAGCTGGTGGTGAGAACATTGATCTCACTCTCAGTGCAATTAACTTTTACAAGTAACCCTGGGTAGTTCAGAGATGGGTTATTTCTTGTTATTGAGCTTGAGATATAGTAGTGTCCCAAAGTATTTAAGTTAGACTTGTGCCTGCATTTGTGAATAGTCTTAAATCTATTCAAACTTGTGCAATAGTTTGCAGATGCTCATCATTCATTTTTTTTTTGTTCGTTATTGGAGGAAATGAACTCTTGGCATCTCTTGGCTTGACATAATGCTATTATTATTGTTAGTATTGATGTGTAGACTTATAGTGGTCATCATCATTATCGTTCCATTCATTTATGGAAGTTTTTCATATACGACTAGAATCATAGGTTTTACATTTCAACGCCTATGCAGTGCATCACAATTTGGATTCATAAAAATATCAAATCTAATTTTATTTCATTTGTTTATATTCATACTTGACTCTTATGTGGTTTGCAAATAAATGTTATTATCAGGACGCTTACAGACAACTTGGTGATTGGAGTTTCTAAAGGTTTTGAAAAGAAACTTCAACTTATTGGTGTTGGTTATCGTGCTATGGTAGAAGGAAACGAAGTCGTGCTGAATCTTGGATTTTCTCATCCTGTTAAGATGGCAATCCCTGATGGCCTCAAAGTGAAGGTAGAAGAGAACACCAGAATCACAGTTAGTGGGTATGACAAATCTGAGGTTGGCCAGTTTGCTGCCTCAATTAGGAAGTGGAGACCCCCAGAACCATACAAAGGAAAGGGTGTCAAATATGCTGATGAAGTTGTAAGGAGAAAGGAAGGAAAAGCAGGGAAGAAGAAGTAATGAAGAGTTTCAATTTTCCTTTTTCTTTTATCTCCTGTTGTTTACCCTCATTTGTTAGTAATGGATGTTAAATATACCAATTAAAAGAAATTCATATTTATTGAGATAAGCTTGAGTCACTTATGTTTATGATGATATTTAAAAGCATAGCAACTGTCATTGTAGTGTGAGCATGATAATAACTGTTGATGGATAATCTATCATGATAATAACCAATTATATTTTATTTTTTTGTTATCTTGAGATCAATTTCAACAAGAAGCATTCACTGAGAGTGGTTGCTCATCATTTGGGAAATTGAGTGCATTTGTCAACCTTATAAATGCAAACTATTGATGGAAAAAATTGAGGGATTGTAGCTCAAAAAACAACTACACTTGGCGGGCTACCTTTTCAGGCCATTACTTTCTTCCTGACTTTTTATTTTTTGGTAGGGTGCCTTCTTTAATTTTTTGGGGTCAAAGGCTACTTTCTTTTATTAAAGATATATAATGGTTAACTAGGAGTCTCTTTGAAGAAAAACACTTGCTTTTTAATATAAAATATATGATTGAGATTGATGTTAATCTGAACACACATTTTAATTACATTCAATGGTTTAAATTGATTTTAGTAAAAATATTTTGAGTAAAATATGTTTTTGTTACTTCTAAAATTTTTGAAGTTTGATTTTAATGTTTGAAAACAAAATTGTCCATTTTTCATCTATCTATTTTAAAAAATGCATTACTTTTTATCTTTAAAATAGTTTAAATAATACTTTGTAGAGGGATAAAAGTTTTTAAAATAATTCTTTTAAATTAAAAGTAATGTGTTTTAAAATTAAAAGACAAATTTTTTTCTAAAAGACAAAAATATATTTATTTAATTAATTTTATCAAACTTTAAAACATATGGGTGATTCAATCTATTGATACTTGATAAGTCTAATGCTATAATTCAAACCTATTTACTAATAGTAATATTTAGGGTGCGTCTTGTTTATCCAAAACTTATTTGTAAGAATTTTTCAAACCTATTTATTAACAGTAATATTTAGAGTAATGTACAAAAATGAGATGTTCTAGGTTTTTTTTTTTTTCAAATCGTTTTCCAAATCTTAATATACTTAAGCATTGTACTTTTTTTTTTTTTTTTATCTTTGCTTTTGTTTTCATTTTCAAACAATTTTTTTTTTTGTAAATATTGTGTTAAACTTTTTTTCATATAATATCAAATGCATTTAAATAGATAAAATATAATAAATTATCCAAAGAAAATATTAGTATAAAATATATAAAAATTATTCTTTTTCTCTTACCATCAATAAAATAGTTTGGTTTCAAAATGAGTAATTTAAATAGGTAATTCAATAAATATGTTTACGTGTTAATTATATTCAAAACAAAATTTGATTTTCTTTCGTAAAAAATATATTTTTTCACCCTTGCATACATAACATGATAAGACATAAAATCATTTTTAACTATTTATGCTTTTTCAAACTTATTTAAGGTGAATAAATATCTTAATATTTCATGTAAAAACATGATATGAAATATTAATTTTGAACTAGTCAATAGTTATAATTTTTTAACTAACTATATGTTATAACCAATAATATTCTTATACTTTACTTTTGAATAAATAATTTATATATACTTATGCATAAGTGATTTTCTCACTAAATTTATGTATTTATATTATATATTTCATTAAATATATTGTGCAATTTTTGAATTTTTTAAAATATTATAATTTAGAATATTTTGTATTTGTAATTTTTTAATTTAATTTAACCATGAAATGCATGGGACTTACGATAATTAATTCTTAAAAAAAAGAGGTTAATAAGTTTTAGTTTTCAAAAAATTAATTTACTTACAATAAAATTATTTTTGACAATTAAAAAAACTAACTAAAGGCATGCTGTTCTGATATAACTTCATTTTAAGTGCCACCAATGTCATTCCTGCACTAATATCATTTAATGGGTTCCAAATATATATCACATAGTAATTCAATTTTTTTTTTTTATTTCCTAGTCTTGAAATAATGAGAAATTGGAACATTTACTATGTTATTTTTAGTGAGTAGAAATAAGCATTTTATAAACTTTACTTTACATGATCTTGATTTTATAAAATTAATTTCAAATAAAAGTGTATTGGGAACAAAGTAATTTATGGTTAGAAACTTTTTTTAGTTAGGTTTATAGTAAATTTTCATATGAAATTATCAACCCAATTTAAAAGTTAATTTTTTAATGTGAAAGTTACATTTAGGGGCAAAGAATAAATCCACTTAAAACCATCCAAACATAAAAATGAACAAATATACAGTTTATTTTAAAACTCACCATTAAGAATCTCAGTTGAGTTCCAAATATGCTATAAATTTTTTGGGGACACGTAGCCTGCAAACGACTTGGATCTTTCCTTTTTCTATACTATGAAAGAGATAAATAAAAAAATAAATTGATGAACCTTACACAGATAACGACAAACATTATTTGTTTTCTTCATAATACAATATATATTTATATATAGAAAAATTCAAATATCTTATAACATATATGTAAATAAAGAGTCCGATGCATGTTTGTTGTTAACAGAGAGAGGGTCATCATTTTGGAAAATTCCAAAACTAGTTAATTATTACACAGTTACATCGTCTCTGTTTTATTACGTATAAAAAAAAAATCTCTGTTTTCGATTATTTTTAAAACACAACTCAAATACTAGTGTAGTAATGTGTTCAACGTATATGTGCAAATTTAGTTTTGCATTCCAAAATAAGTGAATAAAATTGGTATTAAAACTGTTAAGAAAAATTACATTAAAATGTGTATTTTGTTTAGTAAAAAGTAGAAGCGTTGAATTTTTAACACCAAAACAAACGGGTCTACAACTTTCCTCTCTTTGTTGACATATCTTCACAAAATACATAGACTTTAAGGTGTAGAAGTATTATTTTAGCCAAACGGAAAGTTATTCTTCGTTCTATCAATAGAACTAAAACGTCTGTTTTTTTTTTTTTTAAATCTTGTGTATCTCTATTTTATTTTTTACATATAATACCTACGGTTCTATATATAAGAAAAATTATCTAATTTATCATCATTAATAAAAGTAGTTAAATTAATTAATTTTAATTAAAATTAAATTATATATTTATTATTAAATTATTATTATTTT
>JAMLFT010006098.1:0-16557 GCA_026544285.1 Pachyrhizus erosus
TGATTAATAAATTTATATTAATTAATGAGAGATTAAAAATACATTTTAATAAAAAAAGTTGTCCTATCAAATTTTTAATAATATAAAAAGTTATTACATTGTTAATATTATTATTATATAATTATTTAAAAAATAATAAAAATTAAAATTAAAATATTACTTAATAATAAAAATTAAAATAAAAAAATTAAAGGGTCAAAATTTAAAATTAACAAGACCCAATTTATAAATAGGACCTCTCTCTATATATATTAATCTAGAACAATTTAATATGAGTTATTGCACTTTTTTTTTTTTATGTTTTATTAACGTATGTGCAACTTCTTCGTGTTGTAAGGGCACAATTATGAAGATTTTTAGAGAATCGAAGGAAATATATATATTCCTCTTACTGAATGAAGGAGGAGCTAATTAGTATACATCTTTCAACTCATGATAAAAATAATATAATTTTTCTCTTTTTTTTAATATGTAATTTTAGTTTTTTTTAATTAAAAAAATATATATACGATCTTTCTGTTTTTAAAAAATTATAGTTTTACTATAATATTAGTTTTGATTGTGTTTTATTTATTTTATTTAGATCTTGTTAAAACTTAAATTTAATATATTAATTTAAGATATTATTAAAAAATAATTTAAATAATTAAAAATAAATATATATATATATATGTGTGTAAAACATTAAAAACTAAATTGAAGATACGAATTTTTTTATATTTATTTTTAAATAAAATTATTAAAATTACATATTAAATAATATAAAAGAACTAAAATTATATTTAAATCTTTAATTTTTTTTTATCAACTTTCGTTCGATAAGAGTAGTCCGTGGCTGGTCTAGTAGACTGTAAAATATAAATTCTATATATAATTTAAAATAATTATTAATATATAATTATTTTCTTTTTTCATTTATTATATTTATTATTTTTTCATTTTATCTCTTTCTTTCATTTCACATAATAATTTTTATTGGAACTCAGATTTAACACTTATTGTCACAGATAGGTATAATAAATTTAATTAGTTAGGCCAATAATGTTTACTACAGACACTCTGTAACGACTAACGACTGTATATATAAGAGTACGAAGAAAATTACTGTATCACAACTTATCATGAGTTTTTTTTTTTTTTTTTTTCGTTTTTTCTTTCCTTCTTTGGCTTCACTACTTATTGATCTCGAGAATCCTTCTGCACCCTCTTTTTTCCATTTTTTATTCAAACTTTATGCATTACTCTATGACTTCTTACAATGTTTCTCGTATGGAAAATGATGATTGTACTTGTGAGGTGTATACATATGATGAAATAAGAAGATAAAAAGAAAAAAAAAACAATGTGATAAGTTATATAATATAATTTTGTCAAAAAAAAAAGTTATATAATATGATAATAATATAGAAATACAGAAAATAAAATAAAATAAAATAAAACCATTCTATAAGTATATAAACATTATTTTTATTTTTCAACTTCCCATGTTCATAGAAAATATGGATAAATTAGAGGGACTATCAGATAGTAGAGTAAACTTCATTGTCGAGCATCGATACATGTTGGTAACTTGGTATATCATAAAAATTAATAGTAAAGACTTTTAGGTAATGATTGTCACAGTAAAATTTTATAATGATTTGATAAAATATACTAAAATAATATAAATGATGTGTCGAAATAATATTTAAAGTTCTGAATTAGCTTTTATATACGACAACTCCTGTTTATTTATTCATATTATACTTTTTATTATAACTTTTTAAATTATCGTCAAATAAAACAGAACGGACCCACATAGATACTGTAAAACAATTGTCATTGACTAACAATTAAAATTTATCAATTATGACTGTCTTGGTTAATGCTCCTATAATTTTTCTCTAATAAAAATCAAAATACTAACATAAACTTTGAAGATTCACACTCACATGACAATGTGTTACATTAACATTTGATAAATTAATAATATATATCAATATTTTATATTAATAGAACTATTTATCAGCATAAAATATCATATTATTAGTGTATACTTACAATATTCTACTCTCTGTATGTAAAACATAAGATTGTTCAATTAAAATTTAAAATATTAGTAAAAAACAAAAGTTAACGATACCTTATCTAATATTATTTTTATTTAATATTTTTATATAATTAATTAAAATTTATTAATAATAGTTAATTTTAGTATATTTTACATTTTATTTAATAATTTTTTAAAATTTAAAAATAAAATAGATCAAAATTAATAATTTATAATAAATTTCTATGAATAAAAAAAAATATTATAAAAAGTGTTAAAAGGGACGTGACAAACATATTTTTTGGTAATAAGAGATACATGATTACATTGGTCCCGTGAATGAACGGTGTCGTTTAGCGGGAAGGAGAGGAAGAAGACATGTAATTTGTTTGGCATCAAAATGAGAATTACATGAAAGGAAATGTCCTTCTAAGTAGAGCTTGCGCATGCCCATGCGAGCTTTTCAGGCACTGGCTGTACGTTTTGTCCCTGACTGTCCTCATCTATTTGTTCGTACCCTCTCTCCAATTCATTGTTCATTGCTCATGTCATACTCATTATCTTTTAAGTTTTTTTTTTTTTTTTTTTTTTAAAAAAAAAAAACTTCTCCCATAAATTCTTTTAACTATTTTTATGATTGGATGAAGCCAAAAAGAATGAATAAAAAAATATTTTCTAAAAGTTATTTTAATTTTTATATTTTTTATTTTGTTCTCTTCTTCTTGCATCAAATTTAGTATTTATTACTTTTCTTTTTCTGTTTCTTCTTGGCATTTTTCTCTTCTCGAATATACATTCTGTGAGGACGTGAAGAGCCTTTATTTTTATTTAACATAAGATTAAATAGAATATAATATAAATATAACGTATTACATTTCCTTTATTAGTCTTTCTCTCGAATAATTTTTATCTTTTTAAATAATAATATTTAAATATTTTATTATTTTAAATATTATATTAACATTTATTTTATTTATTTATGTTTATTATTCTATGATATTATATCACCTATCATTTTTTTATTTTTTTTATTTTTTTCTGTCCATAGATATCAATTAACATTTGAGATGTCTATGCATATTTTTTCTAGAGAAAAAGAGTAAAAAATATTTTAAATATAGATTATTACTTTATAAAATAAAATTTTTAGTTTTTATGTATTATCATCGTCAACTAATTATAAATTTTGTCAAATATAATTTTTAAGATAATTAATATAAATAAAAATTTTATTATATATCACAATTTTTAACTAGCGAGCAGTATAATCTTTTTATATTATCATAACGTGTACTATTTACTTTAAAATAAAATACATATTTTATGGTGTAATAATAACCTCATTTCATTTTACTCATCATTAAACGTTCCAACATAATTAAATTTACTTTGATTCTATGTTTAGCATTGTACATGTGTCGGTAATTCGAAATTTTAGCCCCGGAGGAATGAGGGGAACATTAATAACTTGGCTATTTCTCTTTCCTAGGTAGAAACAACAGCTAGCAGAACAACGCAAATATTAACTGAGTGTAGTTATATTTTAGGTTAAGCATGAGTTTTTACTTCAATAGGAACTTGCATTTTTGAGCTCCTAGTACCTACCCTTAGGAAATTATTCTTCTAACTTTAGTAATTCTTTGAGCAAATTATTATTTCTTTTGTTATGTTCCATCATAAACTGTAAACTATGCACGTGAGAAATGACTATGTACGCATATTAAACTCTGAAAAAGGAGTTAACAAGATGGCTTTATAATTTGATTTTAGATCCTCAAGAGTACTATCAGGCACTAGACAGGTGGTCCCTCCCACCCTCTCACGCCATCTTTAAAGTGAGAAAACTTTTAGCTACTTAAAATGTAAAAAAATACAAGTGGTCAAAGCATTATAGAATTATGTACCTTTATATATAAATTTGCCACTTTGCTTAGTCAGAAGCTTAATTGATAGCAGCCATCATTCGGAAGAGAGCACGTGTGTAATGATGATCGAAGTAGTATGATTCCCTAATTGGTGGTGAAAATGGTGTACAGTCTTCCAAATCATAACACCGAATCATAGGCACCTAAAATTTCATTTCTTAACAGTGTTTTACATTACAATAAAAATAAAGTATTAAAAAGAAAGAGGAAATGCGATTTTTTTAAGAAATTAATTTTTATAGCCATTTTTAAACATTCTTTTTATGTTTTTTCTGTTTTTTTTCAACACAATATTTATTACATTCTTTATATTTATTTTTTTTATTTTATCCTTTCCTTATTGCACCCATTTCACACTTATCATTAATGGGGTGTCAATAAGTGTAAAAATAATAACAAGTAGTGTATAACAAATATTTTTTATTCTTAATTGTCATCTAAGTCTCCGTCTAATTATTTACGCAATCAATTATGAAATGCAGGTGGCAGAAGATTGAGCTTGATTTCTTAGTACAATTTTTTGTTGTCAAACTCTCCGTATATATCTAAACACTGTTTTTCTATTATAATTAACTTTGGCAATTATGACAGATAAAGAAATCAGCTTCAGAGACAGCACCAAAGTCCCAATGCCGGGGGAAGCTGCAGACCCTAAAGTCACAGTTGCCAATAATCAGAAAATGCCACATGCCTTTGTCATGATGAGGCTTATACTCGTCGTAGTAGGAAGAAAACTTTCTCGAAACCCTAATACATATTCTAGTGTATTAGGACTTCTTTGGTCTCTAATCTCTTTCAAGTAAGTGATGTACTCAATAGTCAATACTGATCCTTTTTTAACCAAAAAAGTAATACCAAATGCAACTAAACCTATTGTCTTGACCATAGAATAAAATATTACTCTCATCTTAAAATTTCATATTGAGAAAACAGTTCTTTATATATAATTAAAGTATATTTAGAGGTTTATTTATTTTTAAACATCTATTTAACATTTATCAGCTTTCTCAGTCTATCTTTTTATCATGTTATATAATTTATAATATTTATATTTGAGTTATACATTTGAATATTTAATTATTTTAAACATTTTATTAATATCTCTTATTTCTATGTATCTTTTTATCTTTCGATTATATTATATTTTTTATTATATTTATATTTTTAAAAATGTTTTTTAAATACTTCATATATAAATATACACCTAGAGTGAGAAAATAAAAAAAAATAAAAAATGTAATAAATATTTAATGTAATAAAAAGAAAATAGAAACTAATGAAAAATATAAATGAAGTGTGTAAAGTATTTGAATGTTCAAGAATCATTATTCATTTTTCTTTCTTTCACTAAGAGTTGAATAACTATAGAGGTATCCTAAAATATTTTTCAAATAGATACTAGTATCATTAATTCTATATTTTTCTCCCTTTTATCTCTTTTTCACTAAATATCTATTAGCATATTGGATGTTCAAGTAATTATCTTTCATATAATTAATAGCTATAACTTGCAGTATGTATATTAAATACATTTTATGATGTAAATTTGCAGATTGAATATGGAAATGCCTAGTCTTATCAAAGCATCCATCAAAATCATCTCAGATGCTGGCCTTGGGATGGCTATGTTTAGCTTAGGTACATTACAAATATATAAACAGCATTAATTATACCATGCATGTTACTTTCATATATATATACACAGAGAGACAGAGGCGTACACACACATGGAGTTTCTCTCTATATATATCCACATTAAACAAATTCACTAATCTAATATCAAATTGGAGAGGAAGACAAAAGAAAATTAAGGAGGAAAATGAGACTCATGAGTTGTCATGTGCTCGGGTGTTTGTGGCAACTCAAAAAAATAAATGTGACATGTCCATACAGCACATGATGTTGGAGGGAAAATGGAGCTAGTAAAATGAAAGCGATTTGCTAGTAAAGGTGATTACCAAAAGGGTAGTCACATATCTATTTGCACAGACAATGACAATACTCATTGCCAAATATGCAGGGCTTTTCATGGCCCTTCAGCCTCGTATCATAGCCTGCGGTACCAAAAGAGCAGTCATGGGCATGGTCATTCGCTTCATGTGTGGACCTCTTGTAATGTCTGCCTCTTCCATTGCCATTGGATTAAGACAAAACAGACTACACACTGCCATTGTACAGGTACTTGGACTATACATATATGTGGAATGACTTCACACATGTAGGCACATGCATCACATGGAAATTATAGCTCGTATGAGAATAATGGGTGTTTTCTTCTAGGGTCATAAATGTTTCTAAAGAAAAAATTTAAATTTCCTATTTTTTCTTGACATGTTTGAGTAAATTTATTTAGAAATCTTTTTTGAAAAAGACACTAAGAAGAAAAATAAAATAAAATAGAATAATTTTTCTATAAACTAAAATTAACTTATATCTAAACTAATTTGTAGAAAATTTTTTATATAATTTTTTTAAAAGGTGAATTTTAACTTATCTATAAATTAATTTTAATTTTTTTTAAAAATTATTTTATTTTATTTTATTTAAAAAAAATGATTTTGGATTACTTTATCCAAATAAACCTTAAAATCGTTAACTAAAATGGTGTATATATGATTTTATCTTTGCCTCACTTTTTGCTTCTCAGGCAGCTCTTCCACAGGGGATAGTGCCATTTGTATTTGCAAGGGAATATGGACTGCATCCTGATATTTTGAGCACAGGGTAATTTTACTTATGCAACATTCTTGTATAGAATTGATTCAATATGTATATATAGCATCATAATAAATTGAGAAAGTTACAAACTAAAATGCAAGAACTAATGTGTCAAGATGTATAAAATTTCAATGCTGCATGTCATGCTGATGTTGGCTACATTGGATTACATGAGTAGGAAAATGATTTTCACTTTCTTAATTAGAAGTCAGATGGCCTAAATAATTTAATGATACAACATCAAGGTGTTAATCACTTAGTTGTTTGCGAGTGGGGTACTATTCATTGTACTCAGAAAATGAAATGATGGGAAGACAAAGCAAGGAGTATTGTAAGTTCACAAGCATTCTATTGAACTTTTACCCTACCCCACATAATAAATTGATTATTATGCAGCTCTAGCTAGGATACCGAATCTATCAAACAGATTGTCCATAACAACCAGGGCATGTATAATTTGAACATACATAATTATATCTGTTAATAGTGATTGAAAATCCATTTGCCTTTTCATGACGAATTTTCCTCAAAATTTTAACCTTGAAAGCATTCTCGAGCACCCTCTTTTACCTTGTTAATAGGTAATCATTAGTAGACAAGAGTTTTCTTGATACTGAAAATCTAGAGAAGGCTTTCTAGCAAAACTTGATATTCTAAGGCTTTTAACCACATGCCTACACATGTAGACCACCTTTCTAGTGACCCTATAGGTCAAATTAAGTCAAGTTAATGTTATTTTCGTTATTCACGATGTAAGAGATTGCTTTCAAATTAACTTTCATTGCCAATGCATATATGGATTAACTTTCATATTAACATTTGCTTTTTTTTTCTTCTCTTTTCTTTTGCAGGGTTATCTTCGGCATGTTAGTTTCCTTACCGATAACTCTATTATATTACATATTTCTTGGCTTATGAAGGGCCAAAAAGGAAAAAGCGACAACCTCAAAGAAGAATCAATGCATTGAGAAAAAGTATGATCCAAACTATAATAACCCTACTAGACTAGGTGGGGTAATATATATATCGGAAAGCTTCTATGTTTCCCCATAATTCTGTCAGCACCGACCACCATTATGTATGAAGGCTTTCCATTATTGTAGACACTACCTGCGGAGAAGGTTGACTTTGATAAGGCCAAACTTTTTCAAAAGCCACAAGTGTTATGGTTGTACGTAATACAGGGTTTGTGACAGAGATGACATATAGTAGTAGCTAGGATTTATAGTTCTCGACATGCCCTGCTACATAGATTAGTGGTAGCCGAAAGAGAAATAAATATTATCATGACCAATTATTAAGGTAGGAAACTTGCTTTCTTGTTGGAGGTTGGAAAAGCTTGTGGGAACAAATGTTGACCCTTCCTCATTCCTTAAAAAAGTTGAAAGGCGACACTTAGCCAAATTTATGGCACTCTAAGGTGATTTATATTTTTGTCTTCAATATATCAAACCAATGGGAATATTGTAATTGATTGTATGTGAAACAGATGCCTCATTACAATAGAATTAAGGCTTTGAAAAGAAGATTTCTTTTTTCTTTTAATGGAAGAGGGGGTGGGGTAGTGGGTGAGGTGTAGCATAGAAGAGTGACAAAATAAGGTTATTATGACCCAAAACGTGTCTTTTCCAAAGAATTATTAAATATAGATAATATGGAATATATACGAGTCCTAATCTTATAGGATTTCTTCTGGCAGAAGTCTTCCAACATCATAGCTTCTTTCTTTTGGTGAGAGAAAGCATTACAATTATATTATGCTCTTGCCAAGAAAATAGACTACAAACCTTTTCATAGGATCTGACTTTCTTCTAAAGTATATTTGGACAATAATATTGATGAACATTTCATCAACAAATAATTAGTATAAACCAATTCCGTGATTGATAACAGTTGAAGCCGTGTTTAATAATTGTTAAATACATCAAAATATCTCGGAAACCACTATACTCGTTGAATGGAATTGATGTGAAACCTTTTTCCATTACTGGACTTACATATTGTAATCCTTATCTCGAGATCTTTTGCCGATATAAATTATGTTTCTACGTAAATAAAAAGAAAGAAGATACCTTAGGATGTCTTAATAAAGCTGCACGTGACTAAACATGACGAATTCAATCAATATTCTGAAAATCTAGAAACTGAAGTTCTGTTATATACACAAGTATTTATCAAGTAGCAAAACAAAGCAGTAGTAGGTTGTCACAAGTTGAAACATATCTTAGAAACTCTTCGGGAAATCCTTCTTAGTACAACAACTTACAAGAGGCCCCATACAAATATGTGAAGATGAAACTGTTTGACAAACAACATTCATATATATAGAACAAAATGAGGAAAGGGGTTTGTGCGAGGTCATAGATACAAAACTCTCTCGGTAACTCTGCCTATTGCATACCAAATTCATCTTAATGCGTATTGCATTTCAGGTTCTCTTTAAAGAAAACTTGTAATAATAATGTTAAAAGTGACGAATTGAATAACTACATGCACCATGTACCTATACCCGTACCATATACCTGGTATCTGTGTGAGGATTAGTCAATTTGCAGATCATCAGAGTAAAGCATTGATGGTGTATCATTGATATGATGATGACTGTAAAGGCGGCATCTATGAAGGAATTTTCACTTCTAGAGGTTATAGCAGAACGGGATCAATGAGTGTGTGATTATCGAGCAAGGTTTATGGCTAGGGATTTGATTGAGTCTATCATCGAGAATGGTTAATCTAAATCCATTGACGAGGATGGTATGTTCATGTGCCGATATAGGATTCCTTCTTTAGGGTTGGAAGCTATCTACTGAGAGCATTTATGTGGGTAATCCCTCTTACCACTAAGTTGCAAAGGCTTTATAAGTCTTTAGGGATGAGATACGATTTAACCATATCTTTGTGATTCTTGGAGATAGAATATAATTAGATCCTATCTTGTGATTTTCAAGATAACGAATTGGATAATTATGTTGCTAAGATACATGTCATGATGTTATGAATTGGGTCAATCAACCTATGCAGTGATTGGCCATGGGGAGGTCGACCTAACGACGATTAGAGGGTACACAACTTCCCAACCTCAAGCACAACAACACAAAGAAGCTAAAGAATAAGAAAGGGCTGACAATTAATCCTTTGTGGTTAGCCAAATGACAACCAAAGGGTACAACTTGCTTAGTCCCGCTAACAAACAATGCCATTCAAAATAAACACATTAGGTAATATGGAAATTTTCAGAGTTAACTTTCTTAGTTTTGCTAAGTCAAAACACATAGTTGGTAAAAAAAATCACACTAAGTGATGTGGAAGAATTTGCACTAAATGATGTGAAGAATTCTTGAAGTTAGTTTATCCATTCAATCGACCACTCGTAAGTGATTACTTTCTTAATCCTTAGGGGCCGACTTTAGGCCACAATTTTTTTCAATGTGAATTTTAGGGATGGACTATGGTTGGGGTTGATTAGCCCTAGCAAGATTTTTTATGAAAGGTTAAAAATACACTAGAATGAGGGTTGAATAGTGTGTCTGTGTAATTAATTTTAAAGATTTTCACAGTCTCTTTTAAAGATTGAGAGATTTGATAGAATAGTTTGAAAACACTTTGGACATCTAAAGCATAAGAGAAAAAGAAATAGATAAAAACACTTGTATTATATTAGTTCACTCAATTAAGCTACGTCTAGTTCTTCCTCATCCTTAAAAAGATTCTTCTAACCAAATTAGATTATAAGAAGTATTTGAATCCACTACCATTAGCATAAAACAAAGTATTCTATATGCTACTTCTGAATCCCATAACCTAAATATTATTTGATGTTACTTTTGACTACAACTTAATCTAACCCATATTAAGTATACTCAAGTATTCTTTATTCACTAAGTCATACTAACATTCACAAATCTTTTACAAGATAAAGATAACTCATAATGTGATGATATATTATGAAATACAAATCTTGAAAATAACTTAGCAAGACTAAGAGTACAACAAAATTAAGCACAGAGAAATTCGATCTCAAGAAGATATCGTTTGAGAGTGTTCGATGCCAGCAATTTTTCTTTGATATTCAAATTTCCAAAAGCTTCTTTTGTCTTCACAACTTTTGGTATTTATAGCATTCATGCATAAATGTCCATTGTGAGAAAACATCCCTTTGCATTTTTACATTTTGAATCTTCATTTATTGCATGAGAGCTTCAGACATGTTTTCCTTTCTTGTAGTATAGGCTTTATCAAAAGAGAGAGAACATCTTTTTCCCCTTTTTTTTTCCTATCTTATGCTACCATTGCTTTAGAAGTACAAATTATTTTCTACACATTTCTATATTTGTCTTTTCTTCAAGGAAACTCTAGACTTGAATAGGTCCTTTGATAAGATAGTCTACTTATCTTTCAGATGCTTTATGCTTTTCATTTAATGCTTTTCAAAAATCAAACGTTAATTCTCAATATATCATAGTAAAAGGATACATATGTGATAAGATGTATAAGTGCAGTTATCCTAGGCATCCAAAAATGTGGAAGTTTGAGCAACTAGACTATACAACCTTAATTAAACATGCAAGTACAAAATATGTCTGAGTTCATATAGTAATCTAGGATGATAAAACATATCATTGGACACTTAAAGCTTTTTTAGAACAAAACACATTGGACAATTCTTTTTAACAAAGCACTTTAGACACTTAAAATTTATTGATAAAACATTAGACATGTGTCTGTTTTTGGAATATCAAACACAATTTATAAAAACTTCTTTTTTTTGTCTAACTAAGAGATGCTACCTTTTTCGTACTTTGGACGCTTAACCTATTTACACAACTCATCATAAAATATTAGTCCATCAAATTATAATATCTTTGTTATCATCAAAACCATTGATTTTTCAGAGGTTAGACATTGTCCATGTCTTAGGTTCCAACATCTTACAACCAAATTGGACCTCGACCTACTTGTAGCTAGTACTGAATCCTCTTAGATATTCTAAATTTTTAGGATTGGACCTTGGCTGGAGCTCATTGGCCTACCAATATTTCTTACACCCAAACTAGATTATGTCCTAACTTGTAACCACTAGCGAAGCTTACTATCTACTTTGAAGTCAAGGTCGGATCATGGTTAGAGCTCATTAGCCTTACCAAAGTTTCTTACACTCGAACTAGACCTCAACATAACTTGTAGCCAATATCAAAGCCTCTTACGTACTTAAATGTCATAGGTCATACTCCTAGTTATTGTTCATTGGCCCTACTATGATTTCTTACACACAAACTAGATCTTGTCCTTACTCATAGCTAGTATCGATCCTTCTTATGTATTTTAAAGTTTTAAGGTCAAACCATGATCTAAGCTCATTGCCCTACCAAGGTTTCTTACACTTGAACTATACCTCAACCTAACTTGTAGCCAATACTAAAGCCTCTTACGAATTTTGAAGTTTTAGGGTTGGACCTTGAATGGAACTCATTGGCCCTACCAAGGTTTCTTGTACCCAAATTGTACCTTAGCCTAACTTGTAGCTAGTATTTAAGCCTCTTACACGTTATTATGTGTTAAGGTTGAACCTTGATTGAAGCTCATTGCGAGGTAATTGATTACATAAGCATTTTTACTGAAAACCAAAAATTTGAAAGTCTATATTTTAATTGATTACACCTCGTGTTAATCGATTAGATAGTGTTTTTATGTGAAAACAACATATTTTGTGTCTCTACTTTAATCGATTATGTGCAGTGGTAATGAATTATGTGTGTTTTGTATCTACTAAACTTTATTTGTTATTGCTTTAATCGATTACACGTAGTAGTAATCAATTACAATGTTTGCTTCTACAAATGCTACAAATTTGTATGTGATTATTTTAATCAATTACAAGTATTGTTAATCGATTATTCTATGTTAACTGCAAAACTTGAGAAATTTGATGTCTATTTTAATCGATTACAACAAGCCTTAATTGATTACATTGTTGATTTGTATGTTTCCCATTCTCATTGTTTTAATCGATTACACCTTAAGTTAATTGATTACACAATTTTCTCAAAAAGTTTAGACACCTTATATGAACATCAAGAACAAATTAATTGATTATATTATTTCTTAATCTATTACATAGATACATTCATAACATAAGTCTCTCTATTTTAATGAATTAAACTACTATTTAATCAATTACACTATGTTATTTGGATTGAAGCATCAATTTTTGGAATAAATGTAATCGATACTTTGGTTTTTAATTGATTACAATGCATCTAAACATTCAAAAAAATTTCAAATTCCAAATTTCAAATGTTCAATCTCTATTTTCCATTCTTTAAATAGACTATAAGACTCATCTATTCTCACTCATAAACCCTACAACCTTATGTATTCTCAAAAACCCTTTAAAAATTTTCTTCCTCTCTTGCTCAAGCCTCCATCAATGGCTAACCAAAACCCAAGAGGATCAAAATAGTGCCCAAAAAGGTAGTTCCTCCATCTCCAAAGCCTAAAATCCAAACCCAATGCTGGAACTAGCAAGGGTAAGTGACCTATTTCTCCTCAACGTCAACCGTCTCCTAAACCATATGAAAACCCTTGGTTCATAGATGAAAAAAAAGAGTGTTCCTACTTCGAGACCTATGCCAACAAGGATTTGGTGGCTCCAAAGGTTCTAAACCTGACTTGGTTAAAGGACCAACTCTTCTAATTTTAAAAAATTTTGGAGGCATAGTGGTTTCGAAAATTTGTTCAACTTAAAGATATTTTTTACCTTGATTTGGTCAATGTATTTTATACCTATGCATATGTAAATGAGGATAGGCTGGTGTGGTTATATGTGAAAGGGGTTCACATTAAGCTTGATGAGTAAGTATTCGTGTTTGTTGGTGGTTTGAGGCTTGGAGAAATAAGACTCGCTCTTTAGGGCCTTGTAAGTGCAAATATCGAATATGATAAATTCCTCACTTACAAGAGTTTCATGAGGAATCCTAAAGAAAGGTTAAGGAATAAAAAGTCTTATGGCATAGAGGCATTAACTATAGAGAACCACCTATTATATTATGCAATAGTATGGATTCTAGTAGCCAGGGAGAGCAATCATGTTGAGTTAACTGATGAGGATCTTATGATGATAGCTATAATGAAGAACAATATCTAGGTGGATTGGATATTTGTTATTATAGAGACACTCCACAAGACCAAGAGGTTGATTGACTATAAGTGTCCCTATGCTTTGTTTATCTCTAGCAATTTAAAGTTTTTGGTGCAAATACCAATGGTGAGTTATCTCACTTCACTAAGGAGGTGCATGAGGTATAAACAAAAGTCTTAAGAAAGATGTGCCTGGTTGAAACACTAGAGGGATGGAATGTAATAAAAGAAGATAAAAAGGTTCATCAAGAAGGACTAGAAGGACTAAGTAATCAGCAAGCTCAAGCTGAAGTTGCTAAAGACCCAAAAATAAAGTCACTTACTCCCTTTAAGTAGATGATCTTAGTCAAAATTGAAGAAATTGCTCGAGTTCAAAGAGAAGACTACATGGAACTCCAGCAATTCTTTAAGAACACTTCTAAAGTGTTGGATGTTATGAACATCTCATTTGTGTATTTTAAGTTTCTTATTCAACTTTTTCTTATTATTTTAAGTTTCTCTAATGTATTTTGCTTTGTTTTCTTTGTCTTTAACATTTGAAAACTCTATTATCTTTGCTTGTAATTTATGTTATCTTAGATGTTGTTTGCAATTTTTGAAACTTGTATCAGTCATGATTAAATAAATATCATTAATTTGTTTCTTTATTTTACTTTTTGGCTTTAAAATGTCAAAAGAAGGAGTGTTATAGAAAACAAGGGGAGAATTGAACTTGAAAAAGGAAAAGAAATAGGGGGGAAATGAATATAAAAAGAGAGAAATGTAAAAATCTTAAAATTTTGACAATGACTTGAAGAATCAAATTTTTTAATATGTTAATTAACTCTTATATGATAATCATGTTTACTAATCAAAGCTTTCAAATTTTTTTTATTTATTTTCTAAGTGTAACAAGAACAACACACAACCTCAATACAAATGCAAATGCTCAATTAAAACTATATCAATTTTTGATTAAGGACTAAATGGTTTGGCATTCTAAAACCAAAAAGGGGGAGATTGTCGAAGATCAAGCTTCAAGACTCAAATTTTGGTTTATTTTATCATGTCATCCATGTAAAGATGTGGTATTGTATTATTTATCTAGTAAAATAGGTTTGTGTGTGCATATAACGCTTAGATAATTCAAAATTTTTTAATAACAAATTTGACAAAGTCTTTTAATTTTTTTAATTGATTACATGAGTGTGCAATCGATTACAAGAGTTCAAAAAACTTGGAAGCAACAATTTGACTTGATGTAATAGATTACATGTTGCCTAGAAAAGCTATAACTCAGATTGTATTGATGTAATCAATTACACAATGCGAATAATCGATCATATTATCAATCTTATTGTTTTATCAAGTGAAAAAGGATCGACTTAATCGCTTACACAACTAAATACATAGTTCAAAATTTGTAATTGAATTACGTAATCTGTTAAATTAGTTTTGAAATAAGAAAATTATTTATAAAAAGGCTTTTATCTCAAACTCAAGAAATAGAACGAAATTCAGTTTTCAAATGCATAAAAAAAACTCATTTAGATAAAATTTTACTTTCAAATTCAAAAGTTATCTTTCTGTTTTCAAAGAAAGAAATTAAAGTGAAAGAAGGGTTGATTGCATTCAAAGATTTGTCAAAGAATAGAGTCAAAAAATATTTAATAATGTAAGATCAAATTCAATTTGGATATTTTACACTTCTAAGGTGTATTATAATTCACTTTCTTTTTTAAATTGTTTTAATCTTAGAGGGGTTCTAAGATTAGGAAGATAAGAAGTGGAGTGCTTCTTGTTATTTTTCTTGTAAATTTTTAGAAAATGATATATATAAATTGTGTGTGCATAGTATTTGTATTACAAATTTGTATAGTGAAAGAAAGGTTGACTAAGGTTGGCAAACTAACACTAGATGTAGGCTTGAGTTTTGGTTGAACCAGTATAAACCTTTTGTATTCATTTTTCTATCTCTCTAAAACTATTCTTAATTCATCAATCAATAGATTTAATAATATCATTTTTATTTTGTTATGTAAGGGATAAATAAACATAATTGGGAAAAATTCTTCGTTATGTTAAAATTTTAAATCCTTGAAAGTGTTTTTTAAAGAAAAAAAAAAGGATAAATCTATTCACCCTCCTTTAGATTTCTCAGTCATATTCTACACCTATTTTTCAATGACCAAATTCATATTTAAGCTATTTTTAAATCTAAAGCATAATTAACTAATTGCATTATTGTTAAACCATAATCCTTATGGAAATGATACTTATACTTACTCTTTATTGCTTGTGTGAATGGTACATGTAACATCCTGCTTTTAATATAATAAAATTATAGTTTGAAATTAGAAATTTAACTTTCACCATTTAAATATTTTAGTTTAGTTCAATTAAGGTTTAGAATTTTAAATTCTATGAGAAATATTATCCGGGAGATAATATGAGGAGAGAAATTTTAATTAGTCAAGTTGAAAGATTTGAGTGAAAATCAGTTTAAATAATAAATATAAATAAATATAAATATTTTAATTTTTGTAATAGAAAATAGATTTAGACATTTTTAAATGAAATAAAAATAAAAGAAGAAAAAATAAAAATAAGAGAATAAGAATCTAAATTTTTAGAAGTCAAAAATAAAATTTTATTAATTAAATAAAATAAATAAATAAAATGATAAATGAAATAAATAAATTTTATCAAAATAAAATAAATATTTGGTGGAAGAAAATATAGGAACAATAGGAAAAAGATCGGAAGAGC
>JAMLFT010006099.1:0-16552 GCA_026544285.1 Pachyrhizus erosus
TTATGAAAATAAATTACATAAACTAACTATTAATTTGATAGTGTGTTAAAGTATTTTTAAAAATTTCATTTATATATATATATATATAGAAGATTTTGGTGTTAATAACAAACAGTTCAAGATTGATTAAATTTAAATAAATATATTTGATAAAATAAAAATACTATATACTTAATAATAAAAGTCACACAAATATAATTTAGTATATGTAATTCTTAGAATAGTAAATTTAATTTAATAATTAGATTAACAATATATTTTTTCATAAAATAATAATAAAATTTAAGATTTATAATAGATATTAAAATTGTCATTTTGTCATGTGTCTCTTGCACTATTTGAGGATTAGCACGAGAAAGTGCAAATTGTTAACACATTTAAGAGAATTATATTGTATTAAAATTATATAATGTAAACTTTTGTAATTTTTAATTTACTGATCTATTCATTAATTAAATCACTAATATATTATAAATTAAAATGTATAATTTAAAAACTTAAAATTTTATTTTTCTCACTGTCTTATTAAATACTTTTCATATTCTCTTTGATCTCTATTGAATATGTATTTCATATTTTAAACTAGTCTTGTAACAAAAAAAAAAATCTCTCTGGCTACATTAAATTATCTTCTATACATAATTGTATTTTTATTTTTTTAATCATTTTTTCTTTCATTCTACCATGTTTTATCTTTGTCTATTAGTTAAATTTAAACAATTATTTTTAAAATTTATCAATAAATAAAAAAACTTTATATCACAATTTAAATTATTTATTATAAATTTAAAATATAGTTTATATTTTTAAACATATTTATTTATTACAAATTTCAACTATAACAAAAATATATTTTAAAAAACACTTATTATAAATTTTAATTATATAAAAACAAGTATTTTACGATATGATAACATTCTAATTTAACACAACAGTTAAGGTACTGTAGTTAAATTAGTGTTCGATTTAACTGGTCACGTTTTTAAAACTAAATTAATGCTTCAACAATGACTCATCAAAACATAATGAGACACAGCTATACAAGAAAAGTTCGTGATTATTCTGTCATGAAAAATCGATTATCATGCTTATATTTTTTTTATCTTACCTTTTCAAGAAAATAAGTATTTTTTTACTGTGACTTTACACTTGGTATTCGAATAAGAATACAACTCCTTATACAACCATTGTTCCTTTTTATTCATAATCTCTTCTAATTAAGATTTTATCGAACAAAATCTTAAACACCTCCTTTTTTCATAACAAAAATAATAATGCTAACTTTTTAAAAGTTAAAAATCCTCATTGTTTTCATTTTTCAAATGAGTTGTTAGTCTTTTTCTGGTTTCGGTTAACTAACTACTTATGCTTTCAACTAACTTGTAGAAAGCTTAAGCATATTTATTTTTAAAGCAATCCAGCATTTAACATATGGATGCAGACATTATACCTAATTGTATCTTCCTGCAAATTCTTTGTGGAAATGTATAAAAATGAATTCATGTTCATATTCATATTAGTTCAACAAACAAAGCAATTTATAATATATAGTAATTTTGTAATGTATTGCTTACACCTAAGCCTGAACCGAAATTACTCTGTTACCCTTCAACAATTTGAGAGTTTGTGTAGTACAATTGTACAATTTGATGCTGAGAACCAAAACCCCACCACAATTTTGCCCTGTTGAGTGCATCTGTTTCATGGTTCCACATTTTCATACTCAACTTTGACCCTTTTTTTTTTTTTTTTTCTCATATTAGTATTGATAGTTCTTCTTCTTTTAGAGTCATCGTTTACTTAATTATTGTATAAGTAAATATGTAATTAATATTTATTATAAATTATTATATATAATAATTTTGTTAATTTTTATAATAACTATTTTTAAAATTATATCAACAATATTTTTTATTAATTGATAATGTCATTTTTTATACTAAAGTTGTATAAAACTAAGTTCTTATTATATTAAGTACAAAAAACTATTTATGTTCCATATGGTATGGGAAAAAGAAAAAATAAATTTATATTGAAAATAAAATAAACTAAAAAATAGTTTTTTTCCTACAAATTAATCTTTATTTTCATTTTTTTTTCTACCTGTTCTTCAATCAAATAAAAAGTATATCATTATTCGTATTTTCTTTTATTATTATTTTGTTTCATTTGTCCAAACATACAATTAATGTGCTTCGAAGTTTCAACGAATACAACAAACAAGGATGAAAAAATGATAAAAGAAAAAATGTTTGCAGTACGACACATTAACTAGTTGGTATTGTGTCATCTGTCAAAGTTGACATTTTCTTTGACGAGAAATTCAAAATACCAATTAATGTCAAATTTACTATTCGGTCAATAGATGGGACTATATGATATTAACTACTTAGTCTCTTGTTATTTTAACCTTGTTAGGTTATATAAAACAAAAAATTGAATGGCAATAAAATATGTATATATATTTACTTGTGTAGAATTAAATTATTTTTTTAATTTTAAAATTATATTTTATGTATTTTTCTGTTGATTAATTTTAATTTAAATATTTTTTATTTCATTTAATTTTTTTCATCACAACAAAACATGTTCTTAAGTTAACAAAATGTTTCTCATGCTTCCAATAAAACAAATACATATTTTAAATGCAAATATAAGATTCAATTTAATTTAAGTATATATTTTAATCACATTCAATAAAAAATAAATTTTATCATATTCTTAAAACTAAATAAATATTTAGTTCATTAAATATAAAAATTAATTATATATTTTATTACTTAATTATAATAATTTTACAAATTTTACCATTCAAGTTTTTTTACGCAATTTATCATTGATTTGTATAAAATAATATTGTTTTGTTATTAACATGACTGTAAAAAGAAAAAAAATTATAAAACAAGATAAAAAAAATGTAAAAAAAAAAATTAAATAATAATAAAAAATTAAAAACATGATGATAAAGCACACCAATAAATTAAAGTAATAAAAATTACAAAATAATTATAATTAAGTAATAAAATGTTATATGCTTAATATTTATCTTTTTATAGTTTTTTTTGCTACATACTAGTACATTTGTTATAAATTTAACTTTTCTACTCTTCGTACGTGCATTTGCAGTGTCTGAAGATTTAATTTTATACAATTTTTTTTACATAATTGTTTAGTCCTTATAATGTGTAGTTATTTTCATTATAGTCTTCTTAATTTTTTTTAGTACCTATGATCTTTTATGTAGAGTTTATATATGTTTTTAATTTGATTTTAATTCTTGTCACTATTTGATGAGATAGACATTTGATAGATTTAATAGACAAAACTTAACTACACAGACATAATAAAATAAATAAATAAACATAAAAAATGAAAACCAAATCACTCCTATATTGTTGGGACTAAAAAAATTATTTAAATAAATTATAAATTAAATGATGTTATCGTTTATATGTGATATGTTCAGTGTCATGCTCTTAGTTATTTTTTAAAATTTTAAAATTTGAATATATATTCTATAAATATGATAAATGTAAATCGTGCTTTTAATTCAATATTAAGTTTCATAAAATAATATATTAGGCTTTGTTTAATATGGCAGATAGTGAAAAAAGCGATTTACGGAAATAGAAAACAGTACACGATTAGATTAATAAAGGACAAAAAGAAAAAAAATGTACGTGAGTCTCACGTAAGTTTATGATTTCAATTTGGGTTAGAAGAGAAGAGGAAAAAGCTTATTTTTAATGTAAAAGACAAATACTTTTATTTATATCATTTTTTAATATTTAGATATTGATGTTGTTTTTATATACATTTTTAAATATTCTATACAATTAAACAAGTGGAAAAAAAAAATTCCTTTCATTTATCAAACAACCTAAAAAATCAACGTAGTTCCAATTCTAAATGAAGAATACCGTTGGCGTATGGATGCAAATGTGCGTTAATGGTTGAATTATCCACTTGATGATGGATCATTCATTTCTCTCCTATTGGAGTGTGTGCACATTGTCACATTCTATGCTTAAAAAAAAAGAAGAAAACCTGAAATTAGGTTATGGCATGCAAATGTGAGCGTAAGAAAAAGCTGTTTTTGTGGATACCATATCTGAAAATTGCCACATAGCACACTGTTTTTGGTGGAAGATAAGGTATTACAAAGTTCCCCTTTAATTTATCTTTCATAGTCTCCTTTTTAATGTAATAGTAGTTTTCATTTTAGGTTAGTGGAGCGTGTATCTTCATACTACTATGTTTTATGATAAGGCCTAGTGGAGAAAAATGTCATCGTTCCAACAAGTTTTGTCACGTTCAATAACAAATGCCTTTGCTTTTGCTCTTCATTTTTTCTACTCACTTTCCCACGGGACCAAATTTTGGAGGTTTATTAACCCATTCATCATTGTTTACTTTCAACAACAATCATGTAATCATGTAATCATGCACTCACAAAATGAGACGAGGATGGAGGACCATTCACATAAAAATATTTTTAAAATGTTTAAAAGGTAATGACAAGAGTTTTCCAATCTAAATAAAGTACCAAAGCCAATAAATAATAAATCTTACCCGCATGGTGTGAATTTTAGGAAAAATGAAGATTTTCACAAATCACTTTTTCCTCTTACACTTATGCATAAGGTGGTTTTTCTTGACTTAGAAATTGCAACTTAATAAACTTAGACGGTGCAAATCAACTGTAACTTAGATAATTTGGCTTTTCAGCTAAAATTATGATTCGAAAATTTGAGTAACGAATTTTAATAACACAATTAACTAGGTTGGACAATGTAATTTGGATAGTGTTATTTTTTTTTATTTTTTTTTAAAGGTAATTTGGACAATGTTATTTAAATTTTCAGAAATCAAATTATGAAATTGTATGGGAGTATCTCTCTACGAGTATTTTTTTTTATATAGAAAAATATAAGTGACTTGAAAATTTAGAAAAAAATAAAGTAATTTAAAAAATATTTTCAAAATATAGATTATTAAAATTCAAGATAAAAATAAAATTTTAATATGAAAAAAAGTTTAATTAATTTTATATTTTAAAAGCATAAACAATAGGAAATTAAAATATAAAAGAAAATTGAGATTTGTAAAAATTTTATAAAAATAAATGTTAAATAACATTGGGGATGTGTGACATAAAAAAAGAAAGAGTGTAATAAAAAAATGTCTTGGACCAATTTATAGATTGCAGACTCATTTACCCAATTATGAAAAATAAGCTTCTCAAACACTTTGTTTTAATGGAAGATTTAGCTGTGGACCAAAAAACTGTAAGCAACAAGTTATGGGATAACTTAACGAAGTTAAGATTTTTGTTTACTTGTTCTTTAAATGAAGGACATGAATTAAAGCTATAAATAAATTAAGTAGTTAAAATCATACTCTTTATTGTTATTATTATTACTGAACGATTACATTTCTATATTTGTGCATAAAGATAAGCTTGCGACTCTACTTCTATATTAGGGTTTCTCTTTATTGGTTGTGCTAGTTACAATTAGATAGATATAATGATTTATTTTAATTTCTCATTTTTGTTTGTATCGATCATATCTTAATTTCATGTAAGTTATGTTTTGTACACTTAAACATAGAAGGAAAAAATAACGAGAAAAAAAAGACAGTGAAATAATTTTAATTTTTTGATTGATTATTTGATAAGTAGAGAAAAAAATAAAGTAAAAGAAATTCGTATAATTTGTATTTCTTTTAAAGGAACCTGATAAACTTTTATTTCGATTTTGGAGTAGATTAACTAAAAAGAGAAAAAAGATAGAAAATAAAATAAAATAGAGAAACAAACATGTTATGCCATGTAATAAAAAAAGTAGAAAAATTGGGTAAAATTAGTTGTAAAAAAATAAGATATATAAATATCATTACTCCTGTCTAAAATGAAATATAAGGTTGTCTATAATTAAATGATTAAAATATCTTTATTATTGTATTTTTAATGACTTAAATATATTTTTAATTTATCAAATATAAAGATATATTTTTTTTAGTCTTTCAAATTAAAAAAATATAATTTTAAATTTGCGAGACTAGAAAAAATAAATTTCAAATTTAAAAGATAAAAAATAAATTTAAACATTTTTTATACCTTTATATATATATATATAACCTTATTTTTTTCATTTCATTTTCTATTAAACAATTTACAAATTTATCTTACTTTCCCTTTATTTCTTCTCAATTTTTTCTACCAATAATATATATATATATAGTTAAAAAATATTTTTTTTGGCACCAATCATAATGGATTTAATTCTAATGAATTGATTCATTTAAAAAGCAAATTTAGGTGCATTAAAAATTTTTGTTTTTAAAGAACTTGCCTTAAGTGTCTGATACTATAGATTCTCTTAAAAGCAAATCACAATATCCAATATAAATACTTTATATTTAATATGTAATATGTTTTTAAGAGGTTCACAATGTCTTTCTATGAAACTAATTTGTTGTAAAATTAAAAAATATTTTATATTTAATATTGAGAATAATGAGAGATATCTAATAATATATAAATGTTATTTGATAATGAGTATGTTAATTATACGACATACCTTTTTTTTATATAATATTTTCATTGTATAGGCAAGTACATATCCGCATAAGAGAGTGAGGGCAATTACTCCCACAAAGTTTTTAAAAAAAATCTTAATGTAATATACATGTATAATTATAAATTATTCCCATGATATAAAATGCCATATAAAAAATAAATCTATAACATGAGTTTCTCCTACAAATTTATTTATATGAATAATGTTTCCATAACTTAAATTTTTTTAATTTGTCACTATGTATAGTTGTTTCTTTGTCCAAATATATAATGGGACAAAAAGTGTAGAATATGTCACCCTACCACCCTTATACAGTGCAAATTTATTGTTATAAATTATCACATGTATCCTTATAAGCATGATTATGTTTTTTACAATTTTACTTTATCAAGTAACTCCATAAATACTACTCTTATTGTATAGGAGGGATAAATTTCATTTAAGTCTTTTTTAGATGATTTGTTCTGTATTAAATTATAATTGTTTTAATCTTTTCACAATCAATATTGCATTAAAACATAAAATTATTCATGTAGTAATCGTTGTGACTCTGAGTCAAAAGACTCTATACAATTATCACTTTGAAAATTATTTTTATAACTTTATATTACAGTATATGTAACATTCTTAATATGAGTACGTTCGGTACACCATTACTCTAAATGTGTGCGTATGTGTGGACTTATATTTTTTTATCCATTATACGTGAAATGTTATTATTAGTATACTAATGTACTTCTCAATGCATTAACAATTTTTAAATAACAATATTTGACAAAGAGTAATTTTAAAACTAAAATTAAATAGAGTCTTTTCATCAAGTCATCCACTAGATGTCCTATGAATTTGTATTTATTATTTCAACAACTTTACCGTTCATAGTTGAGTATAAAAAATTTTGAAATGACTTTATATATAACACAAGATAAATTATGCTTCAATACAAAAATTTATATTGCATGCACTAACACAAACAACATTCACTATAATAACTATTAAAAGAAGTGTTTGTACTTGATGCTTAAATATGTTAAATAGGATTGTCTCTTAACAACATACTTGTGAAAAAAACAATATTAGAATGCTTAAATAGTATGCTAGTATAGTTTTAAAAGAAAAACATTCAATCTAATCACTCCGATTTTATTATTTGAACATTTTACTGGTCTAATTTGAAAACAAATTCAATCCAACTTATTTTAATTTAGATTGAAACGATTTTTAGTTCTTTTAAAGTGAGTCCATAAATATTAAACTAAACAAAAAAAATATACAGAATAATTTAGTATCAAACATTACATCTCATATATGACTCATAACATAATTTAGAATATACAAATAATTTACAAGTTAAAAATAATGTTGCAGTTTGGATCTTAAATAAAAACAAAGTTGAGTGAAGGTTGTATTAGAGGAGAGAAAGGCGCAGACAGGAAAAAGGTTTAAATAATTAAAATAAGCTGACATTTGATTTATGAAAGGCATAGAAAGTGGTGATTTTGATTCTTTATTTAGATGGTAAAACTATAGAACCGAAGCAGAGGTTAATAATTAAAGAGGACGTTAGTTGCCATATAAAGAAATGGAAAACGGGGATCTCATAAAATTCTAAAAAAGATCACTCTAAGATGAAAAGCTAAGTTGCCATTCTGTTCTGTTCTGTTGCATGGCATCGCTTAAACTCATTTATTGAACTCATCTCGCTTTAAAGATTTTCCAACTCCACATACTTATATAATTTATATTTAATTAAAAACGTCGTTACCATCCAAACACACCTTTTGACCTTTGTTTGACCAGCCCGTCAGCCAGCCAAAACCAGAACCTTCAATGAAAGAATACGTAATTTATAATTCCTTATGATCAACCCCAATAAGCGACGTTTGACGAAAGCACAAGCAATTCATGCGTTGTCGAACCAAACACGGTCGTATCTTAGACGTGGAAACGCAGTACAAAACCCCAACGCCAGAAGTACAAGGGCAAAATGGTAAAACTACCTCAAAAATCTCCCTCCATCTCCGAATCCAACCCCCCATTACCTGCCCCCACCTCCACCTTCCACTTAGTTAAAAAATTGCTTTCTCCACCAAAAAACCATAAATCAAAAAAATAATATTTTCAGAAACAAAAATTATTTTCTCAATTTTTCTTTTCCATTTCTCTCCGCCTTTTTCCCTCCTTTATATTTATTTCTTTTCCTTTGCATTTTCTTCTACACATTCTTCTTTCTCTCTTCATGGCGCCGAGCACCGGAGACCTTCAACTAACTTCCCCCGGCGCCGGCGAAGATTCCGACGAACTCGAAGACGTTCGCCTCCTCGATTTTTACGATAAAAACGACGTCGTCCACGATGAAACGAAGCATATTCAGGTCAGAATCACCGGCATGACCTGCGCCGCGTGTTCCAACTCCATCGAAACGGCTCTCAGGTCCGTTAACGGCGTCACCGAAGCTTCCGTTGCTCTTCTTCAAAACAAAGCCGACGTCGTTTTCATCCCCAGACTCGTCAAGGTTAGTCTCCGTTTTCTCGTTTCGCAATTCTTCTACGTTCTCTTTGTGCAAGTGTTGTGTTAGTTACTGATTAAATGTTGGAATGTGTTGATTAAATTAACCGTAGGATGAGGACATTAAGAATGCGATTGAAGACGCAGGTTTCGAGGCGGTGATCTTGCCGGACTCCGGTGCGACGGCGCACGGAAGCGCCGGTGCCGGTGTGGTGGGGCAGTTCTCGATTGGCGGGATGACGTGTGCGGCGTGTGTGAATTCTGTGGAGGGCATTTTGATGAACCTTAATGGAGTCAAAAGAGCGGTGGTGGCTTTGGCTACTTCGTTGGGTGAGGTTGAGTATGATCCCAATGTGATTAGCAAGGATGATATTGTGGCTGCGATTGAAGACGCTGGTTTCGAGGGTGCGTTCGTGCAGAGTAATGGGCAGGACCAGATTGTGTTAGGGGTTAGTGGTGTTTACTCTCTGGGGGATGCTCAGGTTTTGGAAGGGATGCTCAGTGGCATCAAAGGGGTGAGGCAGTTTCGGTTTGACACAGCGTTGAATGAGCTTGATGTGGTATTTGACCCTGAAGTTATCAGTTCGAGGTCGTTAGTTGATGGGATCCAGTTGGGAAGTAATGGCAAGTTTAAATTGCATGTTAGGAATCCTTATGCTAGGATGGCTTCTAAAGATGGTTCAGAAAGTTCGACTATGTTTCGCCTTTTTATTTCCAGCTTGTTTCTCAGTGTGAGTATCTCTTTCATCTCAGTTATTTTCTGTACTAATATTTGTGTTTTCCTGGTTTGGTTTTATTGTATTTATTCTGGTATCTATTGTCTTTTTCATTTAATGGCAATTGTTTTTGGTTTACAATGGTGGTAAATCCCCCTCGTCTAGGCTGATCTTAGTGGGTTTGATGGTGGTCTTTATGGGGATTTGAAATCGTATATTAAAATACCATAATTTATGATTTGTAGGGGTTGTATTAGTCTATAAAGGAATTTCATCTAAAGTAAGTGGGATTTTGTCACCATACCATCCTTTTCTCTTTGTAGGAACTTGTAACTGAAGCAAAATGAGAATTGATATTGTATTTGAAAGGAATCATGTTTGATGTTTGAGAGTCTGTGTTAACAGCCTTTGTCTCTGTCTAGGCTCTTGGTTTAGTCTTTTCATTCTTTTGCACTGATATTTGCTTGTTGCGCAGATTCCTCTCTTCTTCATGGGGGTGATCTGTCCTCATATACCGTTGGTGTACTCTCTATTACTTTGGAGATGTGGGCCTTTTCTCATGGGTGATTGGCTGAACTGGGCATTGGTGAGTGTCATTCAATTTGTGATTGGGAAACGCTTCTATATAGCAGCTGGAAGAGCACTTAGAAATGGTTCAACAAACATGGATGTCCTGGTTGCTTTGGGAACTACAGCCTCTTATGTTTATTCTGTTTGTGCTCTTCTGTATGGTGCCCTTACAGGATTTTGGTCTCCAACATACTTTGAAACAAGTGCTATGCTTATAACATTTGTATTGTTGGGCAAGTATTTGGAATGCCTTGCCAAGGGAAAGACCTCTGATGCCATTAAGAAGCTAGTGGAACTTACTCCTGCAACAGCTTTATTGATTGTCAAAGATAAAGGTGCATGTCACTTTAATTTGATGTGCTCAGTTTTCTTAATAGAAAATGGAAATGAAATTGATTTTTTTTGTTATTTTATATTTAGGCTGAAAAATTGTTAATCAGGGGTGTTTCATATATCATCTATATTTCATTTTAACAACAGATTAGAGTTTGCCAATAATTGTTTCGTTTTCTAGGTGGTAGAACTGTTGAAGAAAGGGAAATAGATTCCTTGCTCGTTCAACCTGGTGACATGTTAAAAGTTCTTCCCGGTACAAAGATTCCTGCTGATGGTATTGTTACTTGGGGCTCAAGTTATGTAAATGAGAGTATGGTGACTGGGGAATCTATACCCATTTCGAAGCAGGTCAATACATCTGTTATTGGAGGTACAATCAATATGCATGGTGTCCTTCACATTCAAGCTACCAAAGTAGGATCTGATACGGTTTTGAGTCAGATAATTAGTTTGGTGGAGACAGCCCAGATGTCAAAAGCTCCCATTCAAAAGTTTGCTGATTATGTAAGTGTTCTGCTCATGCCCTTGGATGACTTTTGTGTTCTTCAGGTGTTAACTTTTTAGTTTAACTGTGTAAGCATGTTTACATATTCGGTCATGATTCAATTGAGGTTGAGTGAAATGTTTCATGTCTCTTGATGATCTAGCAAATGACAGCCACATAATTTCATGTTTTTAAGTGACAGTCAACTGGTTGGATTGTAAAAGATACATTGAGGTGCAAGGAGTAAGGATTTAGAGTTCCTGTCAAATCTGATTAAGCTTGTAGAATTAGGGCAATATTTTGATGCCTCACCTCTGATTGCTGAAGCTCCTTTGGTGAAATTATTTATAAAATTGGATAGTTAACGAATCCATTTATATTGGTTTTAGGCTCTATTCATAATTCCAGCAGCTGTTTTTTGTCCTTGCTCGTAATTCTTTTATAGTAATCATTATGTTATTGACTTTATAATCTTGTGATTGATTGACCCACAAATGACTAAATATTAGATATGAACTCAGGTACCATTCTTTTGGCTTGCAGGTAGCAAGCATATTTGTGCCTACAGTTGTGGTTTTGGCATTATTGACACTAATGTGTTGGTGAGATTAGCTTGACTAGTTTTTGCACTTTGACAAAGGCTGATTTCTGATGTGTAATTAGAATGCTTATCACTGGTTCTGTCTAAAATTGCAGGTATATAGCTGGGGCTCTTGGAGCATACCCAGATGAATGGCTGCCAAAAAATGGAAATCACTTTGTTTTTGCTCTTATGTTTTCAATATCTGTCGTGGTGATTGCATGTCCATGTGCACTTGGTTTGGCAACACCAACTGCTGTCATGGTGGCAACAGGGGTTGGGGCCAACAATGGCGTATTAATTAAAGGAGGAGATTCCTTGGAAAGGGCCCAGATGGTGAAGTACGTCATATTTGATAAAACAGGCACTCTAACTCAAGGAAAGGCCACTGTTACAGCTGCTAAGGTGTTCACAGGAATGGACCGTGGAGAATTTCTTACATTGGTGGCTTCAGCTGAGGTGATTTTCAATTTCTTGGTGATGATTACTTTCTTTGATTCTTGTTCTCTGTTTATGGTATTGTCACAAATACATGATTCAAGCCTAGATCCAACTATAGAAGACTTATAAGAGCGTAATATTTTCAATGTTTCTTTCCCCCTCCTCAACACAGACAGATCAACTTCCCCATAAGTACTGGCATTCTGAGATTAGATTAGGAGGAATATTGGCAAAGATGTATCATCTTTGTTTGTCAGAAAATTTCAACCTTCCATTTTTTGCGATGTCTATTAGGGAATCATTTGTTTCAATTCTTCTTTAATTCAGGCTAGCAGTGAACACCCACTGGCAAAAGCGATATTGCAATATGCACGACATTTTCATTTCTTTGATGAGTCTTCTCCTACCAGTGGTACCAAGAATGATGCTGGGGAATTCAAGTCAGGGTGGCTTTATGATGTCTCAGACTTTTCTGCTCTTCCAGGAAGGGGTGTCCAGTGCTTTTTAGATGGGAAGCATATTTTGGTAATGTCTTTTGGTTATGCTTATATGACTTTTATTATGTTTAAAAACTATTTTCCAGAGAGTTGCTTATTTGAGGCAGCATGTCCTAAACAGGTTGGTAACCGTAAGCTGCTGGAGGAAAATGGCATAAATATTTCCACAGAAGTCGAAAATTTTGTTGTAGAGCTAGAGGAAAGTGCAAAGACAGGGATACTTGTAGCATATGATGATGTATTAATTGGTGTCTTGGGGATTGCAGACCCACTGAAGAGAGAAGCTTCTGTTGTTATAGAAGGCCTACAGAAAATGGGAGTCATACCTGTTATGGTTACAGGAGATAACTGGAGAACTGCTCGAGCTGTTGCCAAGGAGGTTTGTATATATATATTTATATATAATATAGTATTCCCTTTTGGTTGGAAAGTTTGTTGTGATAATTTTGAGTTTGATTACTTAGTTGATGCATTTAAAATTTGGACTACTACTTGAGAAGAAAACCAACATCTTTGCAATGTTAATATAGTGGTTTTGCAGTGTATAGTATGAGAGTTAAAAAAAAGTATTGAACCCTACCAGTTAAATTGAACCGTAGATAGGAATTATTGTAATCATTGAATGAAAGAAAAGTATGATTTAACCTATTATCTGGCCTCTTGTTTTGAGCAGGTCGATGTTTTTCTTATTTGCAAATGCAATAGTAATAGTCGAAAGGAATGAATTTACCAAAAAAGAAAATCTTGAAAGAATTAAAACAGTTTTAAATTTGATACTAAAAATATATGATTCTCCAGGCCACTATTGTAAATCGTAATGGAGCGTCTGTCACTTCCTTATGACAGTTGTAACATAATTTTTGTGTAGAAATTGTTGTTATTATCACAACTTGGCTGAAAAAAATGTGCTGTGACAGGTTGGCATTCAAGATGTTAGGGCAGAGGTTATGCCTGCAGGAAAGGCTGATGTTGTTCGTTCATTCCAAAAGGATGGAAGTATAGTTGCAATGGTGGGTGATGGCATCAATGACTCTCCAGCGTTAGCTGCTGCAGATGTTGGTATGGCAATTGGGGCTGGGACGGATGTTGCAATAGAAGCCGCTAACTATGTGCTGATGAGAGATAACTTGGAAGATGTGATCACAGCCATTGATATTTCCAGGAAGACTTTTTTCCGTATTCGATTGAATTACGTATTCGCGATGGCTTACAATGTTGTTGCTATACCAGTTGCTGCCGGGGTTTTCTTTCCTTCGTTGGGGATCAAGCTACCACCATGGGTTGCTGGTGCATGCATGGCTATGTCGTCTGTTAGTGTCGTATGCTCTTCTTTGCTTTTGAAAAGATATAGAAAACCCAAACTTACTACAATACTTCAAATAGTTGTAAATTAACGAGAATTGAATCAGAATAACTTGAGGGTGCAAATGAATTTGACCCTTGTAATTCCAATTTTGTGCATTTTCCTTTTTATCCGCTGCACTCATTTTGGTGCAATTTGTAATTGTAGCTGCCAATTCATTGTAAATGTTCTTGTAATTGCATAACTCTTCCTCTTCTTCCCCTGCCTTATCTCTCTCTCCACACACACACATTCACACGTTTCTGTTTATGTTGAAAAATGCTTGTCCCGCGCATTTTCATGCGTATATGCTCTCATTCCATCGTAGATAGCATGGGAAGAATCAGGGTGTTGTATAGCAAAACTACATTAGTTGTATTTAATGTCCCCTTTAGTTGTTAGTCGTGTCTGGTGTAAATTGCTCAATTTTCTATGGAAAAGGTTAAATGTGTGTTTAAGAAAAAGTAGAGGTATGCGACCCGTGTAAGTTGCATTCAACAATTATCAGTGTCAAGAATTCTGGACAGATCTGGCGTTGAAAATTCGAAAAGAAAGCATCAAAATTTCAGTTCGATACTTGACCTTGAACCTAGGGTTTACATATCCCAATTGCTAATAAATCGTGGACTGCAATTTAAACTATAGCTACAAACTAAAATGTAGGTTCAAGGAGAACGAGTTCCATTTTCCTTTCAATAATGATGAATCATTGCATTTTTTTACCAAAAGGTGATTCTAAATGTGATTGTCCATCATCGCCACTTTTACTCTTAAGGCTATTCACACCTTATCTCACCAGATTGGCAAGCGCTATCATATCCACCACTACGCTTTTACCTCGCTTTCCATGCTAGCATGATTGAGTCAAGGATTAGGTATGAGGTTGGCAAAACAGTTTCCTCGAGGTTGGAAGTTCTTTAAGATCCCTTTGGCTCAGTCTTGAGATCTTTATGGTTATATACAGCGAACTTGAACTTGATTTTCATGAGTGAAATACAACGATGAAGTTTGTGTGAGTGCATGCAAGAATGTCCTTCAAGCTTCCAAATAAGCAACACCCCAAGCTTTCTTGATTTTCAAGTTACTTTTTTTTTTTCTTCTAAACAGTAATAGTGAACTTAAAGCACCAACAAAAGCTTAAACATTGCTTCTCATAGGTGAAGTCCACGTTCCTCTGTTGAATCTTAGCTATGATCCGAGTGTCAGTAAATGTCTAGTTTATCAAGCGGAACTGTTTTATATGATCTTCATAGTAGTAAAATTTATAATTGAATCGGTTACAGATTTATACTTAAGGAAAAGAGCACTGAGCTTTGTTTGAACCAAAGCAAATCTAATAGAACAAACCAAAGTACAACATGTTAAAAATGCTGCATCAAGCTAACCAAAATGCAAATTCTAAGTATACGGCCAACAAAGTAGGAAAAGTATAATGAAGTTAATGTCACAAGCTCTCAAGGCTAAAAGGATACTCAAAAGTTTCAAAAAATAAAAAGAAGACACTAAAAAAGTTTAAGGTATAATTATAATTTAAGGAAAAAAAACGATATTTATTTTGTTTATATAAATAAAAAGGAGACGTAAAAAGGAGGACGGACTGATTATATGGTTTGGTTTGATGAGAAAGAGGGTTTGACTATGGAAATCTGTCACTATGTAATTGGCTGAATTCACGAATGAACCCACATTGTGTCACAAATGTAGACAATTGATATAATTAGTTTAGTGGGTACGATTCCCTTAAAGATGAGTGCGCATTTTGAAGGAAAAGTCCATAATTACAAGTGCTGATTAAAAGGTATGCAGTTATGATTATTATAAAAATAAGTACATTATAATTATTATAAAATTATCAAAACTTATTCTATCGCTTGTTTACTGGTCAGGACTCCACATATTTTCAGGTATACGTTTAATTCAACAACAATTGAATCCAATAAAGTAGTTGTAACGTTTGATTGAATCGTGAGTGGGAAATGAAGATACAAACAATCAAATTTACATAATATTCCTGCTAAAGCCGAGCACTAAACCTGAGTTTGGAGTTCAAAGTCAAAGTTAGTACTGAATTTTTATTCTGCCTTTTGGTATGTCCTTTATTCACTTGTCCCTTGGCCGTTGATCTAAATATCCTAACTATTATCTGGTACTATAGTGGCCGTTGATCATAATCTATGTTGGTCACACTAGATATTTTCAGCCAGGTCCATTTCCATTGGCTATGTTTACATTTACTCTCAGCCCAATCCAAGAGGATAACAGCCCCTCCGGCGTTACTTAATTCACTTGATTGAAGAGCACTTAATTCACTGTGTAATGCGACGGATCTAGAAATCTACTTGAGGGGAGGACAATCTTTTGTTTAATCATTTAAATATCTAATTTCTAAGAAAATAATTATTTAAAGAGTGGATTACACAAAAATGTGTACCAGTTTTTTTTTACATAAAACTTTTTTTTATTTCAAATAATAAATAGACTAATTAGATATATT
>JAMLFT010006100.1:0-16550 GCA_026544285.1 Pachyrhizus erosus
AAATATACTCTAAAAATAATTTATAAAAAAATTTATAAATTATTAAAATGAATTTATCTATCAAACAAAACATAACTTATAAACTTGTTGAATGTTTTATAAACATATTGATTAATCTATGTTGTTGAATATTTACGAGTAGTATATTCAAATATTCGTAGATGAAAAATGATCCATACAGCTAATGTCTTAAAAGTTTTGAATTGTATATAATGTCTAGTCCAATTATGTTATTTTCACTTGATCAATTGATGAAGGTTTTGCCTCGATCTTTTGTCCCTTTCGCATCCCAATAAATTGTTTTGCATCTGCTTTTTTTTTTTTTTCGATCAGCGTTTAGCATCTGCTTAAAAACATTTTATTTTTCTATTGAGTATTTTTTTATTTTTAAATCTTTGAAAAATATCTTAAGAGAGAACTCGTTAAGCTTTATTATCATTTATTACTTATTTTTAGAAGTTTGTAAAAAAAGTGTATAAGAGAAATATTAATAATAAATATAAAAAAAATATTAGTATTATACTTTTTAATATATTTTTTTAAACACACTTTTTATCATTAACTGAAATTTATTAAAAATTATTTTTAATAAATTTTCATTTCTTGTTTAATGAATTTTACTTATGATTTTGTAACTTTTATTAATTTTAACCAATAATAAAAAATATATTAGAAAATGTATTATTACCAATTCTCAAATATATAATGGTTCTTATTTAGCGATCTTAAAATACTTATTAACATGACATTTTTCAAGTTAAATGGTAATAAGTTCCCTTTAGACAGCTGTTAAGAAAATAAGAGCAAGAAATTTTTATTAAAAATGAGAATATTATTATATTAAAAATGTAAAAAATATTTGATACTTATTTTTTTTTTGCACTTGAAAATACTAAATGTGACATATCAAATATTCCTTAATTAATCACTTTAATTTAAGATACTGGTTAGTATGTTTCTTTTTTATTGAAAAAATGGAGAATATTCAATATTTGAAAGACATTCTTATCCTTTGTATAGAAATATCATGATTATTATATGATTTCTGAGTTGATTCCAAATGATTTAACGAGTTTCACATGGATTTCGACTAATTATGAATAAATAATGGTAAAAAATTGTCAAAGAACATGTTTCTCTGATATGTATCCAGAAAATCCTAGCAGTGGAAAGAGGCCAATGGGGAGATCGAGAAGAATATAATTGCCGGCCACTTTGTGTACGCATTTCAATTGGATCGATGGACGAAAAACAGCTGGGGAAAAGTATGCTTTTACATCCTGTTTGGGGATTCCATGTAAAGTAGTACAAAAAATAATTGGATCATCTAATCTTTTTTGGATGGGATCACCTGAATTATTAATTAACTGGACCTTGTGATAATATTGTTTAATTTACACGTCCCTTTTCCTTTCTTTTTTATTTCCTCTCATTTTTAAAATATATGTAATTAGGTGCTACTTGTTACATACATACATACTTATTTTTGAAAGACCTATGCTAAAGCAAGAGTGTTTTAGAATTGGAATGAGTGTGGCAAAAATGTGGAACAGAAAAACAACCTTATTTTCATGTGAATGCTTAGCTATTATTGTTGCATAGTCATTCTGTTTGACCATTCCATTCCATGTCATTCCCAGATTTTATTATTATAATGTGCACATATAAAGTTCAAAAATGTAATTAAACAATTTCTAATTAATTACAAGTTGATCTAGTTTGTTACGCAGACAAGTATGCTAGAGAAACTAGTCTTTTTGAATATTGAACAACAAACGCAATCAATTTGGCTTTAGGGTCATCTTAATTACAACTGGCACGTAGCCATTTGAAGAATGCCATATCTAGTTAAAATAAAGCTAAGAACAAGTTTCTTTCTTGCTGTGAAACAGGCTGCATGGAGTTCCTAAAATTTGTTGCTTCTGGGAGAAAAAGTAGGAGCATGCCAATGCAAGCTTATGATGGAAGAAACAGCTAGTTACAAAAAGATTCCTAATTAATTGCTGCACATGCAACATTTAATACTACTGGGCTCTTTTGCTTTATTTGTTGAGCCATCAAAGGACTCTTGTTGTCAGAGTCTTTTGTTTTTTTCCCCGACTTACAGAGATATCAAAGCAAGTACATGAAAGAATGCCATGTAATTCTTTGTCCTCTACTGATTTCAGATTGGTTTTGGTATGGGTCATTTTCAGTCAAATGCTGGTTTCCTCCTCTTTTTCTTGCTTTCCCCCCTCTCGAGAGTGTAGGGAATTTTCGTGATATAAGGAAAGAAATCAAGATACATTGTCCCTTGAGATACAATGAGAATCTAAATAAAGAAAAGTAGCATATGCCTCACCTAAAGTTATCTTTAAATCTTGTTTACTATCATGGTAAATAACCACAATATAATTCAGACAGCAAAACTATAATTCTTGTATAAACTGTAAGTGTACTTCTGTAAATGATTAAGAGCTAAACTGATGAACTCATAAATGAGCAGATTAACTCTTACATGCTTGAGGGAAAATATTGCTATGCTTAACCAATGAATAAGCTTTAATTTGGATTTTTCATGAGTCAATAATTGGAACTGATGCATACAGCTGAAGGGCCACATTAGTATTTATGATCAGTATGGCCAGTGCAAATAATAGGAAAAAAAAAAAAAAAAAGAGAGAAGAGATGTTATATTCTTTATAAAGCAAGGAAACAAGACTAGAAATGCCCTACAGAAAAAGGGATATCCAAGAAAACAGGCATCCTATGGGGCCCCACTGCCCCCACTTCGTCTTCCTTCTATTCATGGCAATCCCCCATGAAAGGAAGTTTACACACTTACTCCAAATTGAAGAAAGCATCCCACACTTTTCCTTTCCCTCACTTGAGAATCCCATCAAATGACATTAAAATTTTTTTACAACTTTTGGTGGCATCCTGATTTCTTGCCTTTGTTAGCGCATATTCTCACGTGGAAAGCCTATGAAGCCAATAGCACCCTCGTGTTGTGCACGTAGGCCATGCAGTATAGACAAGTCAAACTAAAATGGTTTGGATTGGAGCTACTCTCTAAGGCCTTATCAGTATACGTCCATATTTCTGAAATTGAACTTTGAACCATTTCATCGTTTGGTCTATTTGGAACTCAAAATGTTTCATTAGTATTAATTATTTTGTTTGTTTGATACTTACCGGTTAAATGATGCACAAATACTAATACTTCAATTATTATATGACGGTGATAAGTGTGATCCTTAAGGCAAAAACATGATTGACTGGAGCTGAACCATACTGCATGTTGCATCATCACATATTATTATAAATTGGACCACGTGATTTTAACTAGCTATTAAATTATTCTTGTTGCTTAAGTGGAGATAAGCTTTGTCAAATAAAGCTTACACATCTCTATTCTTGAATTGATGTTTTTTGCATCCTTCCCATCATATTGATAGTTACTGCTATGTGCAGTTTTGGGTTGAACTTGCATAATGGACAATAAAAGTTGGATGATGGAGCCACTGAGGCAGAAAAAACAAACATGATTTTTATTTTAATAATCAACTTCTAAAAAAACTAATTCTGATAGATTGAATAGAAGATATTAATAAATAAGAGAAATTATTAAACGTTTCATTGAAAATTTATTAGGTAGTTTAAAACTGTCACATATTCACAGTCTCAATCAATATTTACTTATTATTTATTTAAATTTTTTAATTTATAAAAAAATTAATAACACATAACTAGATATCACAAGAATATTAGTGAAATGTCACAAGCATATTAGCGGAGACCATAATAATTCAGATTACTTAATAATTTTTCAATGAACCAAACCAACAAATTAATGTGTAGTAACGCAGGTCAACGAATGAACACCCGGATTGGCTGCAGATCGTTAATTAACTAAAGCAAGAACGTGGACTCAAGAAAACAAATGCACGTTTAATTTAGCTTATTTTAAAAGATTTATTTTTAATTTCTTATGTAACTTTTGAGAAAAAATACTCAAAAAAGATTCCAATTATGATATGCATGATTCCCGATTGAAGCCCAGCAACTAAACCTGTATCTAACAATGTTACTGGTTGCAACATATAGTCCTTATTATTTGGACAGAAACAAGTCAAAAAGGGAATTAGAAGAATACTTGAATTTTATTAACATTTACTTTGTTATTGAACAGAGGGTTCAAAGGTTAATTGTACAACTAGATTCAAGCTTACAGGGTGTGTACAATTGGAGATATCACGGAAGAGCAATCCATTCATTATTTATGAGACCAAAATCAAGAAAAATAGCTCAGCTTCTCTAATTGAATTACTAGATAACAAACTCGGAGGGTACCCATGTGTCCATGCCTGCTCATCTCACAGATGTATCTGTTCAATGTATTTTCATGATTGTGTATAGATCAAGCAACACTTGTGTGATTAAAGCCCATAAGAAGTGTGTAAACCAAAAATCTAGCTTATTGAGTGGAAGAGCACCAAAACTTGACTAAAATATGGGAAACAAAATGCAGCGATAGCTTCCAGAAAAGATGAATGATAATGTTTCATCTTAAGCTCGATTTGTACTAGAGTTGGATTTCATACATAAAGCCACTATGCACATATTAGCGTACAAAAACACCATACAGATTAAAGTAGTAGTGTACTAGTTCGCTATTTCACGAAACAAAACCACTTATGTTATCTACACTGTCAATTAACCCTCTATCCTAACTGCACGCGTCTGTCAAGGTGACACGGACAACAAGCTGTTGAACTCATTGAAAGTAGACACATCTGCCACTGTTACAGAAACTCATCCTAAATTGTCGTTTTAGATAACTTGCCCTTAAAGGTGTTGCACAAGAATCTTTCCACAAGTTGTTGTGCTATGAGACACACACTCCTCCCTTACAAGTCTCTTTGAATTCTGTGAAGAACTCCTGCAAGCTTTAAGTTTAGCCTTAGTTGATTCTGTCAAATTCATGTAGCTTGGTTGATGAACATCTCTTTCCTCTGTTGCTTCCACCAAACCAGTATTGGTGGATGGCAAAGATGGAGATCCAGATGTATAAGATGTCGACACAAGGCTATCATCACACATGTATTCAGAGCTTATGGCCGAAGATGATGGAGTCGATTGACTGGTTATAATGGGTTTAACAGATATCCTGGTTGTCATACCATTCCTTCTTGATTGAAAAGCAGGAACAAGGTCTTCGCTCTTCCTAGAGATGGGACTCTCCCATGGCTTGGCCTCCATCCAGCGTTCCAACAAGCTATATCCTAAGCTCTTATTGCTTAGGTTGTTATGCTTGAGAGGAGTCAACGCCTTAGCGGCTTTTGAGTTTGGACTAGCACTTAGTCTTGACTGCTATAATCAAGCAAAGGTATTTGAACCACATGAAATTGGTAATAATTTGAATTTAACTACTAAATCGTTCCAAAGAAACAAATGGTATACCATAGAGTATCTTCTTAACTTCATTACCTGTGCGGAGAGAGAGTATGCCATTGCTCTATCCCTCTTGATGGCTCCTTCTTGCCTCATTCGTAGCTTTGCTCTAACTTCATCCACAGTTCCAGGAATGTCACACCATCCTTGCTGATAATAATAACATAGCAAAATATGCTACATTTTAGCATCTCCTAATATGTTAACTAGGGAATCATCATTAGAGAATGTTAGATTATCTTGAGTCAAATTATGGTAATACCTCAATCTGATTAAAAGGATCAGCTTGGTTACGATGGTCATCTAGTAATTTCTGCACTGCTTTTCCTTCAGCAGAATTCCTCACATTCCTTGCCCTCACACGCGCTTGAACTCGAACAAGAGCCTGCATACACCTCAGAGTAACAGCTGCTTGCTTTCTGACTAGCCTGCCTCGAAAAATAGCTTGTAGCCTTACCACTGCCCTCAAGGCCCTCAAAGCTCGTCTAGCCTGCAATGTGTATTAATAGAATTAAGGTCAACATGAAAAATCAAAAAGAAAGAAATCAGAAATTCAGAATAGAAACATGCAAGCATAAAAGATACACGCCTAATATACTTATCACAGAGACACAAAGCTTGTCTTGAAGAGGAACGCCTAGGAATATGAAAATTCAATTTCATTTGGGTTAAGCTGAGCTGGTTTGAAATCTTAAAAAACCTAGACACTCCTCTTCTGAATTTCTATTGGTGGATTCTGTGCAAAATCTAATTTCATAGGTGATGAGATCAGGAGGTCCTAGCTCCTAACTCCAAACTCTGAGATCCTAAATTGAACTTGTAAATTGGAATTTCAAAGTCACATCACATCTAATCATAGGCCTAGTTTAAGATTTAAGTTTAAGCAAATAATTCAACATATTTGAAAGCACAGACTCATAGCATAACTAAGAAGCTTAAACTAAAGGTTTGTGCATGCATGAGTATGAGAGTTACCAAGAAGGCTCGAAACACAGCCTGAATGCGGATAGCGGCCCAGTCCTGCTTGATGAGCTTGAAATCTTTGGGAACCATCACAGCCACAGCATAAGTAAGGGAAGAATCAGGTACAGCAGCATCACCAACTTTCTTCATGGACCCTTCTGAAGAAGCCCTCCATAGCTTCCACTTCTTCTTACTCTTGTTGTCACCACCTTTATCCTGATTACACATTACTCCGTACTGTGTAAATTGTGAATATCAGCAAAGCGAACCAGATATAAAGAAAAATAAAAGTATGTTATTGCACTTACTTCATCAGTTGTTGAAGTTGAGGTCTTTCGAAAAGGAAGAAGTGACTTGAACCACCTTCCCGAAGCACCCATTGGAGAAAAGAAACCGTTTTTGCAGAGCAAACGAAGCGGGTAAGAGAGACAGAGAGAATTTTGGCGTTTTAGTTTTGTGTAAGAGTATGGAGCGTGGTTTGTGATGCGTTGGGGTTAATTAAGGCAAAGTTGAGAGAGAAGCAAGTTTTGAAATTTGAATTTGAGTCGTGCGTAAGTGAAAGAAAAAAAACCATCAAATCAAATGGCAACGGTAACCTGATACTCAAAATAAAAAATCCCACCTTTTCTTTATTTCCCACGCTCCGATTTGACCCTATCACTAGCTATCCATGGATCCTCTCCATAGCCTATTATAACAAAGCCCAATACAACAGAGCCCAAAAGTCTGGTATGCACACTCCTCCAAGAATCCATATGTAGTGACTTTTTGACTTTTTGAATTAGGTTGGAAATAAATTATAAATTATTTAGTAACATAGTCATATAATTATTTATTTTTCTTAATCGATTATCATAAAATCAGTTTTAATGTTTTCAAATAAGTCATTTAAATTATGCAAAAAGGACGAGTAATTTTTAAAATACAAAAACAACATTACATTTTAAAAATAAAACAATTCAAAAGATTATTTTTAAGAAGAAATTACACTTATCTCTTGAAATATTTGTAAATGATACTTATATATTTTTTAATTTTTAAATAAACACTCAAATTCTTTGTTTTTTTTACTAACACGACATTTACATCATTGTTTTATTCAATAAAGTGACATAACATTAGATGTGTCAAAATGGATCAAGTTAGTCAATTTAAATTTTTTAAATAAAATATAAATTTAACCTTTAAATTGTGTTTGAATTAAATATGAGTATTTTTATCTTGATTCAATTACAATGTGGGTAAGTTTAACTCATAGAATCTCATCCAAAGTCCTAAAAAAAAAATGAGTTTTTATAAGGTTTGGACTTTATTTTAGGGGTTCAAATTAAATTTGAAGTTTGTTGACTTGGTCTATTATAATTTACAACCTACATTATAATCTCAATAGGTTAAGTTTCATTTGGCGTATGATTTGAGTGTAATATCATTCTTTGCTTAAAAGTAGAGTTATAATTACGATGAATTTTGTTTTAGTTGATTTTGATTTCAATTCCCCAATCTTGAATATATAGGAAAAATATTGAGCTAAAAGTCCACATAAATCTCACATCACTTAGGCATTACTAAAATGTCGGGTTTTATGTCTTAGATGTGATTTCCCACCATTATTATGTATGTGTTTTTTGGGTCTTAGGTTAGAGACCATAAGTGTCCTCTAACTCACTAGGTCAGCAATTAATCTCATTTGTGGTGTGTGACTACCATTGATCCAAAAATTTTTTGCATATGAAAGAAATCAAATACAAGTTCTTCTACTAGATAGATCATTCCCCCACTTATAAATGTAATAAAGTCTTACATTACTGCGTCAATTTTATGAATTTACTATGTATGTGTTTAGTTATATATCTATCTCCTCTCACACACACATAAAATATATGAAATTGAGAAAATATAAAAATAATTTATGTATTAAAAATGAATTGATGTAGCATACTTTGTTGTTGAAACATAACCAAACATACTATAAGAAAATAAAAGTTATAACTTATCACTTTCATATGTGATTTCTTATTATTTAACAAGTTTGCAAACATATTATAAGTGAAAGAAATTCTTCACTTTTAAAAGTAAAAATAGAAATAGTAACAATACATTATTTTTAATATATTCTTTATTATTAATTAAAAATTATTTAAAATTATAAAAATTTATGAATCTCACTTTTAATATAAATGAGTTCTACTTATAATTTTCTAATTTTTAATAAAATTAAAATCCTTACTAACACTCCTCAAGTCAAATATAGTTAATTGATTATAATGTGGACAATTTGGCTAGGGCTAAACATTTATATTCATAATCTAAACAATGTGGAGCTTTTTTTTAATATCGATTTAAAAATTCTTTAATGAATACCAAGTACTTATGCACACCTTTGTTACCAACGAAGGCATTGTGCATCACATGTTGCTAGAGTTGTGTCTAGTTTAAATAGACAAAAAGCACGACTTGCTCCCATGTGACACAAATTCTACTCAACACTGATGTATGCTTAATCTCCAAACCACATCAAAGGAGAAAGAAGAAAGGTTAATAAAAAATTAGTTGTATTTGCAAATGTGATTTGACTTACAAAAATGGATGATCAACCCAGCCCCTTATCACAATTGGATAAGCAACTAAACATTTACGGGGAAAGGAAAAAATAATTCAACAAAAACTAACTGAGCCAAAGAATTAACCAATAAAAACCCAAATAAAAAAAAAATTGGGTTAACTGCTTTTTGACCTTTATAATCCTGTATTATGTACCAATGGTCCAAATTTAACAATTAAAACTAGAACAGCGCCCATGCACTTGAATGCCTAAAGACCCCTAATTGGAGAAACATGTACCATTGGGCTAGGAAGTCCCACGTTCACAAGCCTAGGTGATAGATGTTTTGTACTAGGCCTTGGGGAGGGAATAGGTGCTTTGCCTGCAAATGTTCCATGGTTGATTCTAGGTGAAAGATTGAGTTGTTCAAGTGCTTGAACTTGGAATTTTGTTAGATACTCTCTCACACAACCAATTCTAGGACCAACTCCAGTAGACCATTTGCTCGACATTGGCATATTCTCCTCAAGTGAAGCTTCCACATTGGTACCAAAGACACCCACATTTTCTTTACAATAATTATTAGCAGTGGCAGGGTCACTGGCACCCACACTGCCTTCCATGTTCTCAAACGCCAGATCCACACTGACAGGTTTAGATGGTGGGACATCTTCATCGATTGGATATTTCTACAACAAATAACCATGAAATTACAAAATGGTTCAAGAAATTTTCAGCAAATTGATGCTTAGTGATTTTGAATTGAAGGCCAATTTGGCAAAGTTACAGGGAAAATATGCTTTTAAAGTGATTTACCTTTACATAAGTCATATCGACTTTGTACTCCTCCAAGAAGCTAATGAATTCCATAAAATTCTTCTCTGTTGGACGGTAGTGACCACTATAGGGCCATATAGCCTAAATAAAATGAAAATGAAAATCAATTTAGTTATAAAAGGATATGAAATACATAAGGAAATATGAACTCTTGATTATGTTAAAAAATTGACAACAATAAATATAAACTGTTAGATCAATTTTAAATAGTTAAAATTTTAAAAAAAATATATACACATAACTTTTTTAAACTCTCCTGTAAATTTTGTATGGTTATATAATTTAAATTTATAGTTTTTATAATTTTAAAATGCGAATTGTTCTTACAAGATGTGTGTTTCAATTTCTTTCTTTTAAATCTTACGTTTTGTAATAAAATAACAAAATCAAAATAGAAATGATCTATGGCGTATATGTATAAAATAATGTAGCATACATGAAGAACTCCATTTTGTGCAACCAATCTTCCAGATGCAATGGTAGCTCCGCCAGCTACAAAACTAGAATGCTGAAATTGTCCTTTCTTCTTCTGCCCAACGTACAAAATTCTAGATGTGCTAAGGACAAAAATCCACTTAGATTCTTCAGTAGTGTGTACAAGGTCCTTGCTTACTCTATATACAAGTCTGCCTCCCTCCACAATCACTTCATATGCTTCCCTTTCTTCCTGCAAATTTAAAGCAATATTGAAACTTTCAATCTAAAGAAAACTTTGTTGACTTTGCAAAACTTTTTATAATTAAGCTTAAAATAAACTCATCCTAAGTGAATTCTATGGTACCATAAATGCATTGGCATAAATGTCAAATAAGACATGTAGTCATTGATGCAACCATTACACTACAGAATTAGTACATGTATTATCATACATGAAATTGTCAATGCTAAACAACTTACGGGTCCAAGGTATTTTATGCACTGCCTTTGCAATTGCCTTCTAGGACATGCTTCGAGATTTACTTCTTTGCCTTCTCCAACATCCAACCTTCATGTCACCAAGATACAACTAAGAAATTAGAAACTAAAGATCAAAATTTCTTTTAGGCTTAGGCAGTTAGCATCTACACAAATCCATATTAGCCTTTTACCCCACTAACAATTTACCAATAGAAAAAAGGCTGATAACTCTTGCTGTGAAACCAGGCTAAGTAGTAGAAGTGAAGATTATGGCCATAACGATGACGAGGATCAATCTGCAAAATATAAGGAAACCTTAACCTCGATTAATTGGCTTGTTTGGATTCTAAGATAACATATGACTACAGAAAAGAAAAATTATTATTGTTAGAAAAATGAATTTATAAAAGTCAAGATGTAGACTTGTGAGCTTACAGCTTCAAGCCAGTGCCTTAGTGCTAATTTTTGTGTCCTGTCACCTTTGGACAATCCTATCCACCTGGACCAGAGAAAAAAACTTAAGACACTCGATTTTTAAAGTGTAGTAAGCATTAATCATTGAATTCTTATCACTCATAAACTATATATATAAAAAAATTAAATATGTTATTTTTATTCCAATAATTATACATTTTTAAAAAAAATATTTAACTTTTATTCATTTTTAATCTCTATATTTAACAAAATCTGTGCTTTCAATATTTTATAATGAATTAAAATTATATAATTTTTTTATAGCTTTTAAGAACCAAAAGTAGATGAAATTTAACTCAAAATAAATTTTATAAAAGTGATATTTTCAATTACCAAATGTATATTTAAGCGCCGAAAAGAAAAGAAAAGACAACAGAGTTGAATATTGAGCAAACCATAGCTCCTCGCAAACAATTGCACAATCAGCCAGATTTCTTCTAGTCTTGTAACTCTTGTATACTTTCTGAACCATTATTGCAGCTAAATCAAGCTGGGTAGAGGACGTTGGAGGAAACATTAGTTTTGGTTTTTGCAACCAAACTATGGAGTTTTGTTTGTTGAACAAGTCCTTAACTTCCTCTTGTGAACCACAATTATATGAAAGCATATATCTGAATGAGAATGTGGTTTGGAGCTTCAGATTTCCCACCTTCCTTTTCTTCAATCTTGTAGATTGTTCAGCTTTATAGAAATCATTCAAGTTTATGTAGTTCTTGAAGCTCACTGTGACCTTTCCTTCCTTACTTATCGCAAATATTCCCATTCCTATGAAAAAAAAATTAGGAACACCGTGATTTACATTTTCCAGTATTCTCATTAATTGTTAGCAGTGAAACATTTAATGCATCAACTTGTCCAGGTACATATACGTGACAGTTGCAATCAGGAAGTAGAATCGTTTAATGATGAACATATAATCCTCAAGTAAAAAAAAAACATATATCCTTCATTACCTCAAGACATAGTAAAGATTAAAGACTATATTAGTCACCAAAAAAGCATTAATATAACATTAAACCATTGTTTAAAATTGATAATAATTAAAGGTTTGATCTTAGTGTCTGACTAATTGAGTAAGATTATTTCTCATGATACATGTGGTACCATACTAAGCATTTAAAAATTGAATATTGAGAGTACATGGGACAACTATAAATACCCATAGCCAAAACATATACAAAAACTAACAAATAGTAAGAGAATTTAATTAGAAGGGTGAGACAGGGGGTCACCTGGTAGTAAAATGTCAAGTTCTTTATAGTCTTTGAAATGGAACTTCCTAATGTTTTATATACTGCACAAGTTTGGAAGAGGCGTTAGGCAGCTACAAATATACACGAGACACATATTATAGAAAAATGGGGACCTTTAAATTTTGCTGCCAATGAACTGTTTCAATTTGAATAAAAATTAATTAAGAAGAAGCGTTGTGTGACTTTCTAGTTCTATAAAACTGAGTTATTTCGAATAGTAAAAAAAAATAAAAATACTAAAAACAATGTTACGACTTGCAGAAGCCAAGAGGGATTTGAATGGGTTCAAATATTTACACATTAGAAGTATGTGTTAGTGAGTACCATATATGCGTCTACACTAAATGTAACAAAAAATATATACCATATTCATGATGTGAAATGGTTTGGCTACATGCAGTAAATGGGAAAGAAAGAGAATCAGTTCAAAGCTACAAAGTCTAGGCATTATATTTCAAAAACAACAATTGATCGTGGTGGAGGAATAAATTAAGATGTTGGTTTATCATGATGTATCATGTGTGCATGCTTTTAATAAATTTAGGTTTAGATATCTCTAAGGGACAAGACTGACTTTCACTTCATTACTAATTACGTAGATTTTGTTTTGCTTCCTTTGTTAGGGTTAGTGAATAGGATATTAATATTTGCTCCTTAAATATGGAATTTTCCTTTAGAAGGTTCTTTTTTTCTTCTTTCCACAAGATTGTGTACAAGATACAAATCCTTATATAGAATTTTATTTGCACGAACGATTAATCACAGACTAACACATAATAAATCTGTTAATTTTTATAATGATTTACATTTTTTTACCAAAGATTATTTATGATTAATTAATAATGTACAAACCTTTATACTAATAGTGCAAGTATGTTAAACTAAAAAAATGATAATTTTTTTTTTTGAAAATTATAATAAGATGCATTGATAAATATTAAATATTGTACTTTTCAATAAAATTTATTACACATATGTTAAGGAATCAATAATAATATTTTAAAATTATTTTAATATATTTTTTAATCACTATGCTTAAAATATGAATTAAAATTACTTAATATTTAATAAATAATTATAATTCTATATTTTATCCCCTAAATTATACTTATAAAAATCTTCCAAAACTTATATATAAAACACAATCAACATAGTGGCCCTTATTTTCGGTCCATATCAATTTTGGGCTCTTAAAAATGTGGAGTGGGCGTAGGATAGGAAGGCCTTCCAATACAAATTTTCAAGCCTCATGGTTGAAACAAACATCGTCCCAATACTTCAATAGCTAGTTTTTCTCTTTTAAAAGCCGAATGAAATTTTATTATCAAGCTTAACAGGAAACACAAGGCGTGTCCTTTGTAAGCTACATGCTAATCCAACAAGATTTAACAGTAAAAGCATAGTATCTTAAAACTATAACCCTCCCCCTACCAGTAAGCAAAACATCAAGCACCCACCCCTTAATATTACAATAGCTAGTCCCTTTGGAAATTCTAAAATTAGGGCTAAAGTTGTTTGATTTTATGTGGTGCAAGAAAAAAACACCTTAAAATTAGTTTTTAATCAATAAAAATACAGAGATACAACTTTTTTACATATTTGTTATGAAATTTTTAGCTTGTTTGGAAACTTATTGAAGATGAATGAATCACGTTTAAGATATAAAAATGATCATTATTAACTTTTAAAAACACATCCAAAACACATTATTTATTCTTCCAAAATCATTTCCTCGAGATTGATAAAATTGATCACTGGTGTAAACTATCGGTTCTAACAAAAATGACTGAGATAGATTTTGCTAAAACAAAATTGATTATGAAATTGAAACGTGACCCTCACGAGGACATTATAAAAACGAGACTAATTTTTTTTTTTTTAAATTCTTATGATTTTTCTTTAAAACTAAAGGGGCAGCTGATATTTGTTTCTAAAAAAGGAAAAAAAAAGTAACTACTCAGCTAAGAAATGTTCCTAATAAATTTAATATAATTAGACAAAATTTTAAAATAATTAGAACACACACATACACAAAAAAAAAGTAGATTTATTAGCCTTCCTGTGGAACCAAAGACAAATAGTGAGAGTTTGGATTTACCATAAGCGTGATGGCGTAGAGATAAAAACTTGAGAGGGTGAAATCAAAGCGCCCAATGAGTGTGGCTGCGAAAAGAGAAGATTGAGGCAATTAATCCGAAGAAGAAATCTGGAAGTCATGAATGACATGAGAAATAAGACATCAAAAATGTTTTGTCCATTTAAATTTTGATTATTATTTTGTTTACTAAATTGTTTATTTGAATGCTAATTAATTGTTGGAGTAAATGTTTAATACTATACTATAGCTAGCCAATACAATTCCCAGGATGACTTATTATCAGTGATAACTGGTAGAACAAAAACAAAGTAGAAGCTGCTCCAATGACAGCACAGAGGATACACTGGTAACTGGTTCTATGAATGTCACCAAATGAAGCACTCTGGCCGTGGCTGATTGTGGTCTCAGATCGTTAGATTTATAATAGCCAAAATAGATGTGGTTATCTTACATGTTTCATTGGTTCAAAGTTTTAATTGTAGTAATTAAGGTTATTTAATTAGTCCATCTTTTTCATTTTGTTTGATTGAGTTTAATGCAACGACAAGTTGACCGAAATGGCTCTTGCATTTTACAACTGGTCATCATAGGGACGCATGCGAGATGGAATAATATTAATTTGTTATTGTGATCCATTCCAGATGAAACCAAAATGGCTTTTGCTTCTTAAAAGTGGCCACAGTGACATCAATAGGTGACCCCCTGCGTGCTGGAATATTTGTGATTAACCCCAACACGCAATGCACAAATGATAGGTGGATCTGTGACAATTGATGTCACAAGTTAAGAAATATGGATTAAAGCAGCCAAGGCTAGCCTGCATGGCCTTCAGCTCTGTTATAAAATGGGCCAATGCATATTTTTATCATGAATATTGAAAAAAAAAATATGGAATAATGACGATGGAGAGTTATGAAAAAGATCATGTTGTAAAAAATATTACATGAATAATAAAAATATTGTTTTTATTATTGCTCTGCCAAGTGGGAGCACTGATTTGTGGGAGTTTTAGACCCATGACTGAATATAAGAGATTGATTGATGGAAAAGGAAATGGAAAATATGTCATTCTCTTCAATTTTTTTAATATTTTAAAATTATCGATTTGTAAAATAACTCTACGCTATCATGTATTAGCGTTCAGCCTTTCCTATCGGTAAGGTTGTGCACTCAAAAAGCTACATTTTTTTTTTCTTTTCTTTTTTTGACTCCGAGAAATGAACATTCCCAAAAGTAGGGAGGTGATGGTTTATTTGGATTTGTCAAATGAAAAATCACATGAACCTTGTGCGAATATGTTTAGCGTAGGTTTAGAATATTATAGGTTCTACATTTCAAATTAAATTTCATACATTAGTATTAAAACATGATTTTGAATTTAAAACTATATATGTTTTGAGTACAAAGTCCTGTATAAATATTATAATTTTTTAGATTTTACTCTTTTAAAATGAGAAAAAGTGTATTTTAGAGAATAAAGGGCATTTACAATAGTTGATTTTCTAGGATAAAATTAGTATCTTAGTATGTGAAATGTATAGGATAAATATTTATTTCATATAACTAAAGTTTATAGTAAATAAATATTTTTTAATATTCAAATTATATTATAATTAAAATTTATAATAAATAAATATATATTTTTTATTTTGAGGGTCATACCTTGTGGTTTTTTCTGGGTTTTATTTATAATAATACTTATTTTTAGCTGCTTCAAAAAAATATTTTGAAATTTATTAATTAAATTTTAGATTTATGATGAATGAATTATATTGTGACACAAAGTTATTTTTAAGAGTAAACTACACTAATTATTCATGAGATTTTGTAAAATTATATAAACACTCTTGTTATTTTTATTTTTTTTACTATTTTTTTAATTTTTAAAAAATATACAATAACATCTTTTTATATGTTATATTAACATTTTTTTAATATTTATAAATATTAAATTGACATACCCTTAAATATTATATACACATCCTTTACAAAGAAAGTTATTGTAATGATTAAAAAAATATGAAGTGTTTATGTAATTTTATAAAATCTAAGA
>JAMLFT010006101.1:0-16550 GCA_026544285.1 Pachyrhizus erosus
AATAATCATTTTTTAAGAAGCAGATAGGATTTGTTTATTAAAAAAATTATTTTAAATAAACAATTTAGACAAACATATCAAAATATTAAAAAAAAATTTATTTTATTAAAAATATTTTTTTATAAAAAATAAACAAATTGGCCTGTTGCTTCCATAGAAGAGCGTGATAATCTAACTTTTTTGAGTTAAAAAAAAAGTTTTACTATATTAAAAAATCATGTTACTCTTATTATATTATTTAACATGATAAATAATTAAAATTTATGATAAAAATAATACATTGTTCTTAGATTACTAAGAAATATATATAAATATTTTTAGAAATATTAATCAATCAACAAATTTTAATTATTTTTTAAGAATCATAGTTCTCAAAATTTATAATTTCTAGAAATTATAATTTTCGGACATAAAAAATTCTTCTACTAAACACATCATGAATGATAACAAGTGATAATTTAAAAAACAACTATAAAAATATATTGTATAAACAAATAGTAACTATTGTTAATTTTAATGGAAAATTATATATCACCATTGTAATTTCACTCTTTTACTTTTTTTCTCATTTTTTTGTGTCACTTAACTCCTTTAAGTTTGATTTAAGTTTAAATTGTTAGCCATTTTGGTTATCTTTAACTCACCTATATATTATTTTTTTTTTTACATTTTTTGGTGCCATTCTATACATTACTTCTCTGTGATTTAAGAGTATTTTAATATACCTTACGAAGTTGCTATTTTACTTTATATATTTCCTCTCCAAAAAATAATTTTAGGGGCAGGTTGAGAAAACATTATCATGCTGTTAAAATTAGCTGAGAATTTAACAAATTTTTAACTTAAATCAAAGTAGAGACAAGTTAAATAATACAAAAAAAGTGAAAGTTATCTTTATAATAGTGAAATTACAAAAGAATAAAGTGTAAGTTGGCTAAAATAATTGATTGAGGTGATTCAAAAGAGGAAGGCCTATACTTAGTTTTCAGGTAGCTTGCTACTCAGGTGGTAATTGAATACGTTGGAGCATGAAAAATAGAGGTAATGGCATTTGTAAGTATTCCATAGATAAATTAGATGAGATTTTTTTATAGAGTAACAACATATATGGGTGAGAAGATACTTGTGAGTGAAGGAAGCTATGGTATAAGTTAGAGCAATTAACCTAAGGGTTGATCAACCCAAGTGTGTTGGTGTTAATCAATACTTCCATCTTAATGTGAGTGCGGGAGACTATAGATATCATGATATTGTCTGTCCTCTCAACATATTTAGTATGACAAGACACAGGAAATGTAACAAGTAGATTGCTTAGAATCTTCTGAGGACATTACCATTTGAGTACAATTAATTCTTTTCATGATGTGTGTTCGTATGAAACTTAATAAATAAATTGAAATATGGATCACAACTTAGAATATTCTAAATTTAAATCATCATAAGTCATTAAAGTTATAAGATTTCACAAGAAATTACCTGATTTACATTTTGAATTTAAGCATGCCAAATTAGTTACTTTATGATTGCAATGAAGATGTGAAAATGGGTCTTGTGTGATTAGTCTCATCAATAAATAGATTGAGTTCCACCGTGAAAATTTATATCCAAATTTATTTTAATTTAATCCAACCTTATTCAAAACTATTTTGGTCTAAAGTAGATTGACCTAACCCGTGTGTCAATTTTTTTTTTTTTATAATTAGTAAAATCTTAAATAATAAATTAATATTTCGCGTGTTGTTAATGTTCATTTTAAAATCAATATTATATGCATATTGAATTTTATTTTTAATTTTTAGCACTTGTTTATAGTTATAATTAATACATTTTATTTTATTTTTATTATTATACTTTACTATTTTACAGTTCAAATAACAATCTATATTTTATTAATTTAATACATAAAAATATTATTTTAATCATTTTTTATTTTTTATTTTTTAAACATGACTGATGCATGGGCTGTGTAAGAATTGAATAGGGAGTAGAAAATTTTCAACCTACTATTAAATTGACCCAACCCAACATAACTCAAAAAATTATTAACTCATGATGGTTGAATCCAAACAGGTTAGATTAGTCTAAATTGAAAATTCTAACCTAGATAATTAAGCTTACTTAAGAGTTAAATAGAAAACAATAACTAAAAAGTTAAAAGGTTTAAACTTTATTAATTTCTTATAGGCTTAAACTTTATTAAAATGGATGAAGTGAAATAAAAAATGATAGACAGAAGTTATTGAAAAAGAAAAGTAAGAATTGAGTAGCTGAGATGTTCCTATGCCCGGAACTACCGGAGATAACTGATGCCCTGTCCATAAAGGGGGACCAGTATTTTTTTGGATCAAACGCATTAAAGTTTTAGTTCTCAAATCGGAAAATAATAATAATAATAACAATAATAATAATAATAATAATAATAATAATAATAATAATAATAATAATAATAATAATAATAATAATAATAATAATAAGAAGAAGAAGAAGAAGAAGAATAATCATAATAATAATCATAATAATGCCCTGGCTTTCTGGTAGTACCAAATTGTATATCTCATTTTCTGGTTTCTACATCTTTTTATACATTATTCGTTCTTAAATATTATTAAAATTACTATCTAAATCCGGTAACCAGACCAGACCATACCTAGCTTGTAGCTATGAGCAAAAAACGTTAATCAATTTTTTGTGGAATAATTCGCATGTTCCAGCATGGTATTTTGAAATCTATGTAAAATTTATAATAAATATATCTAAGAAACATTACAAAAAAAATGTTAAATACAAATTGCCTTTAGTATAAAAAACTAATGCATACTATTAGTACATTAAATGTTATTATAAAATTATTAGTATAAATCCACATTATTTATATTAGTACTTTAATTTTGTTAGACAAATATTATATTAATGGAAACAATCCTAAACGTTAACATTTTATCTTTCAATGAATGATATTTTTTTTTGTAGTGAGGTAAAATATCGTCATTATTAAATAATGGTAAAGTGATGAAAATAAAGTTACTATAGAAGGTGTCTTCGTTCCCAATAGCGAGGATTCTATTTTGTTAAATATTAATAATTAAAAAGACATAAAACTTTTCAAACTAAAAAAAAAATCATTTGAATAGAAACATATTATTATTTTTTTGTTTATTTAACTTGATATGGGATGTCAAAATTTAAAACTTAAACTTCAATATAAAACATATCATTTCTATTTTTATTAATTTGATATGTTGTGTCAAAATTTAAAATTCAAATATAGTTAACTTCAAATTAAAATTAATTAAAATTGATTAATTATATTTGAGAAGAATAAAAATTATAAAAATGTGAGAGATGTAATTCATACATATGTAAAGAGGGTTAATTTAAAAAATATTACCATTAAAGGTAAATATTCAAATCTATAATAGAAATATTAATAAATTCATGATGATAATTCAGATAATAATGTTGTCATCCTAATCATAATATTGATAAACCAAAACCCATCTATAAATTCTTTGGATTCAATTGTTGATAATATCAGTTTTCAATGTATTCTTATAAATTAAGGATGTTTTATTCTATTAATAATTAACTTTGAAATATAAAATTTATTAAATAATATTAAAATGCTGAATATATTTTATTTGATAATTTTTCATATATTAATTTAAAATCATTCATACATGATTTGAGTGTATTTACAATTCTAAAAGATTTTTTTAAAAGTATATAAAAAATCAATGTATAAATGAGATGGAGTTAAATTTAATTTAATAAAAAAAACTCAAATGATAAATTTTACTCCATATTCACAACTTCCAAGCCTGTGAAAATTTTATATGTATTTAAACTAACATGTACAAAATATTGCAAATAAAGTTCAACTTATATAATTACAAATTTGTAATAAATCCTTTTCATTATATCATATAAGATATAAGTATATTTTCATTAGTTCATTTGTTATTAAAAATATTTGATGTTAAAAGATTTTTTACAATATGTTAAAAATATAACTTTTTCAAGCGTTAAAATACTTATAATAAATTCATAGGTATTAAATATTTATTTATTATATCATAAACTTATTATTTTTTTATAAAAAATTAAACTACCACTTTCAATAAATAAAAGAAAATAGATTATACATTAATGGTGTAAATTCATATGTAATAAATTTGTTAAATTTTAAAATAATTAATTTAAAAATAATAATAATAGTAATTTTTAATTGATTGACAATATAAAATAATTTTATATTTAAAAAATATATGACTGTTAAACTATAAATAATTTTTTTAATATTAATATATGGAAACGAAGTGTGGAAGAAGACGTAAAAATTGATGTTACGAGACTACGTACTATAGAAATTATGAAAAAAAATATATATTTTAGTATTAACTAACTACACAATTTTACTTCTACAATTTAAAAAAAAAAAAAAAAAGCTTTACAAATTTATTTTAGGATATTGCAATTTGTTAGTAATGATTATCTTAAACATATTGGTTAAAGGCATTTGTCTTATTATTTCAATAAATTATAAATCACAATGCAATATTAGAGTAATAAATTGATATAATGCATTAAATATAGTTAATTAAGATGGGTTGCGATGTATCATAAGGGGAAGTTTCAACTTGATACGTAGCATTACTTAAAGACAAAAATGGCATTAACTTCAAGGCAAGGGCGAGTGCGAAAAGGAAGGGCTCTGCTTCTGCTGTGGCTCTCTATGGCAGTAAGTGGTGGGCTGGGAAAGTCAGAGATGAAATGACATTCAAAAGAAATCAATGCTTAACAGACATGATTTTGACGTTTCAGATTCTGATCGTCAGAATGACCAACATAAATATAATACTCCTATCAAATTATCAAAATCTAAAATTTTAAAGTATAGTATATATACAACCATACTTGCTAATATTCTCATTTCTCAAAAAGTTCATCATAGACTAGTTTAGTTCACTCTCCCTCTCCACCCCTATACCTAAGCTACCTTTCTTTTCATTGAAATAAAATATGTAATTTTGTCATTTTTCTTCTGTCCACCAGCGGTAGACTCTATAACTAGAAGTTGAAGTATAACTAAAAAATGAAACTCTATAATTATGAACCTTTTTCCTAATATATATATACCCATAGAATCTATAAGATGCTCGTAGAACTTATCCTATAGATGAAGCATGTTTCTTTTGTTCCCGCCACTGGGATTAATTTCCTCGAACTAATTAACTTTTCACAACTTCTATTTGTACTTGTTTTGGCGATTTATGTAAGCCATCAATGGCGATCTCATTTTGTAATGTATCTGTTTTTTCTTTTGTCCGCGAGTAGTTTGTTAATGGGACAGCACACAAGCTGGTCAATACTCAATAGTAATAAAGGTTCTAACCAATTTTTTGAAGCAACCTGCAAAAGTAGCTGCTTCATTTTTAGTGCTTTCATGGAGATTCCTGTATGTTGAGATGGGGATGCCATAATGCCAAAATGGTGGTCCAAAAATTCCTTTTCGAAAAGCCCTTTGTTAATTTATGAGTTGGAGTGTTATTGGTACAGGACCAAATCTTGTCTTAGATATTTTACTTTCAAAAGTAAAAGAAACGTTTATTTTTTGGTCTTTCCCCCGTCCATTTCATAAAACATCTTATACACAAATAAATATATAAGTTAGAGAAGAGAAAAAGAAATAAAAACAAGGGTTTTTTTATTCTCTAACTAAACCCATTTACTGATTTTTCGTTTGGATTTTGAAGACCGTGAACGTTAGAAATTTTTTGTCCCAAGGATGGCAACCAAAAGAAAATGTACTCCACTTTTCTTTTAACATCAGTTGATATCCAATAAAATCCCAAGCAAATAGATGCTCTTTTTTTTGGGAGACGCTTTGAATGTTAAGTTAGAGTAATGGTATATTTTGCATATAATATTTTCTTATTAATTCTCTAATATGAATATCTTTTAAAGAAAAAATGAAATAAGAAATCAGTTATTTCAATACTCTTAAAACATAAAAAATATTTAATATTTTATTTATTTAATAAGTAAGAGGATTAGATAAAATGATTTAAAATATTTTTATAATATTCTGAAGTTTTTTTTTTGTATGAGATTAATACCTTCAGGTATGAAATAATATGGTCAAATTCTCTTTAATGTAGAATCTCTAGGACTTGAAGTTTTCCCCTTCGACCTTAGTTCCTTAATTAGTATACTAACCTAACTCTACAATCACCTTTTCTTTTAAAATAATCTATAACCTCAACAAAACACTGCATTGCTTTGGAAATCTTTCCGCAATTTAAAGAAAGAATTAATGTTTAATGTCTTGTAGCATCCCATTGTTGAAACTTGCATGTGCAAATTAGTAAGCATTTAAAAATTACGTTATTAAGAGAAACTAACCAGCATTATTTAGGAATTCCATTAAGATTGCCATTATGGAATTTTCAAACTTATAACCTTTTGAAGTTACTGATTTTGTAATCAGCTGATAGAGGGCTTTAATTAAGGGAGAGTTTGGGTAAATGAAAATGTGTCAAGTTTGAAGCATATTATTTTATGAGAAATATTAGTAATATATTTTTGAACACACTCTTTATTATTGAATATTTTTCAAAAAAATTATAAAATTTTGTAGATGTTATTTATTTAATCAGATTCATTTATAATTTTATAATTTTTAATAAATTTTAATCAATAATAAATACCATATTATAAAAACTGTATAGCTTCACTACATAGTTAACTATATATGATATTTGGGGCATGGACTCATCAAATTGGGAGGACAAACACCCATTTAATTATTTCTAGATGTCATAATTACATGTTATGTTAAATTATTTCTACCAAGTCGGCTATAGTGCATGCTACTGTGTGATTCAGGAAAGAATTCCATTAGAGATGGTTGTGAGTAGTTGTATGTACTGAGACGCATGTGATATAAGTGCTTAATGATTAGCATTTGATGTTTTGTTCCAATACAAGTCAGCATACTTGAAATTTGATGTTCAATTTTAGATTTTAATTGACTACAGATGATCTAAAATACATTATTGAAAAATAATTTTGAACATCTCAATTTTTTTTTAATACATCGTTAACATATATTATTTTTATTTCTCTTTCTATTATATTATATCACTTATTATATTTATACTTGTTTTTTTAATCTCTTTTTCATTAGATGTCAAATAGATTTTTGGAAGTTCAAAAAATCATTTTGATTATTAATTGATTGACTGACAACCTTAGGCTTATTCAATGAATTAATAGTATTTTCTTTTTTTATATATAAGAAATAAATAATTAATCATTCAAGGTTGAATGCGTCCGTTTACATGAAAAATGAGTCTCATTAGGATAATTTTTTTAACAAACCAATATCCCGATATCTTTTCTGCAATATTTTTCTCGTGACAAAAGTTACATGATATAATTTGCTTCAAATAAACCAATTCTCGTTATTAGTACTATTACCAAAAAGGATGACGATAATGTTGTCACGATCGAGCTTAAAACAGTAGCAAATATGTTTTATATTTGATCTCAATCAGCTAAAAGATAGAACTAATTAAAAGATGACAAGGGAAACTAGCATTCTTACTTCAAATTAAGTAAAAGCATCCATTGAACAAGTAGTAAGTAGTGACAAGTACACTAACGAAGAAAAAGAGCTGATTGTCCTTAAAACTCATTATAGGTCAGGACATTGTTTACTTGACGCGACTCAAATGAAACTATCAAGTCCTGTGATATGATGAAAATAGGCTTCATTTATTCAATAGCGCAGCCCTTGACATTAAATGTTTCTCAGAGACCTGAAATAAAATATCATCTAATCAGCCAATGTTTTGTACCAAAGATCCTATATCATATAAGCTTTGCGCAATATGATATATACATGACGATTTAATAAATAACGAAAGTACGTATTATTTTTACTACTTATCTTTTTCAGGAGCTAGTTTCTTTATTTAAGTTCTTTCCTGTTCCTCTAGTTAAAAATTTTATGTTATATTTAAAATAATTTTCATTCTCTTGATTGATATTTCTTTAGATTTTTTTTGCTAGGTGTTATATCTTTTCGTGTGAATGAAGAGAAAAAACAAGAAGGTTTTGATTCCCTGACATACATAAGATCAAATAAATGTTGACTAAGGGGGGTCATAATCATTATCTTCTAATATAATAACTGAGAAAGAGAAATAATATTTTGCTTGAATACTTACATTCTCCATCTTAGCTTGGTTGTTGCTCTCCAACATCAGCCCGAAATGAATATGGGGAAAATGTGCCCACTAAACATGAAATAATTTCCAATTATTATATTTTTCAAGAGGATATATATATATAAATCGAGTAAAATATTTCCAGTAATTTTTATTTGGTCCTTACGTTCTTTGCAGCTGTACTGAAAGCTTCTCGGTGACTGATATCAGGATTATTGGCTTTGATCCTCTGAATCTCTTCCCTGCGTAAGAACAAAGACGTTTCAAAGCTGCTTTATGCACCAATTACATCGAATATATAGGCAGTAAAATTATTTGTAAAGCATTAGTTACTTTATAAACTGATTATAAGCAGAAGGTACGCGCTGCCTCTTCTCGGGAGCTGGAAAAGAAAATAACAACTCATGATCAGATCAATATTGTAGATAACAATGTGGATTATTTTATTTTTTTAAAAGAAACTAGCTATATATATGTGGTTATGATGATTTTGAGATTGGATATTAATCGGGGAAAAACCAAATATATACTCACGCCGGTTCACAACCCTTTCCTCAGTTACATGAGTGGTGGGTGCACGCATTGCAATCCTATTGTTGCATTTGGACGTGGAGCCAGTGTCAATCCTGTACTCAGGATTGCAGTGCCCAGGACCCTGAAAATGAAAATGTTAGGCAGGAGCATCAAGACTTAGCCATGCCCATACATAAATAAAGTGGACGTGCCATGATGACTTTGCTAGCTTTCTCAAAATATAGAGAAAATGAGCGAGGAATTCTTAACTTTTTACTTATTATTTTTTTTTTACCTTTTTTAGTTAAAATTTGACATATTAATTTTAAACCATACATATATAAATTTATTTTAATCATAACTTTCCATTAAAACATATATTTTTATATTAAAAGTATGAAAGTTAATTAATTTTCCGATGTAAAAAACAAAACTGGGACCAGGTTGTTTGCATGAAATAAAATAGGGCGAATAAATAAATAACTGACTAGGTATCTGGCAGCAGCAATTGTGGGTTTACTGTGATTCAGACGTGAAGAAATAATGATGGCTTCTCATAGAGAGAAACGAAAGTGCCTTTAATATCACTGAGCAGTTAGACTGGAAATGCAACTAATCAGATGGAAGAAGTACTTACAGAAAAACCAGATTGACAGTTGGGGAAATGAAGGGCTTAGATTTTAGGGATTTACACCAAGATACCATTTTTTAAATTGAAGGTTGAATCATCTGATCCGCAGGGGTGTGCTTGCCTTGGAGAGGACAAGGATCTTGAAAAGAAATCATTAAACCTAGCTAAGGCTACCATACTTCCCACATATATACATACATGATACAGGTCAATGAAATCCATCCTCAAGCCTTGAAGAGAGAGATAGAGATAGATTTTCAGTTGCCTTGATGGGTTAGGACAGGCCCTGACGGCTCTACTAAAAGTGTAAAAAAGAAAAGGAATAGGTTTTGCTTATGGCGGCTGCAGGTAGCTAGGGCTTTCAGTACTCTTTCTCAGGTAGAAATAACAGACATGCTTGCTTTGAAATACTCGATTTAGCACACAGAACCTACCAGAGAGCCTTCGATTTTCTCAAAAAGAATAACTCCCACAAACCCTACCCTAGGATCCAGAAATCAAAGACCCTATTTTATTTACATAATATACACACACTTTTTTACCTAGTTAGTTGTGAGAATTACCATAATTAAGTATAAATTAGTTGGAAACGTGTACATATGTGTAATTATATTGCACTTCACCTGAACATCTTGCCATGACAGTGACTGAAACGCGGCCGCCATGTTCACGGACCATAGATTGGTGCAGTGCCCACATCGAACGGTCACAATGTCAAACAGGCTACTGCATGGAACACTCACCTGCGACCATAACACAATATTATTCAATCCTTATTTCATAGTACAAGAAGAAAATTGATTAGAAACCCATAATGAAAAAATAATAAAGTAAAACTAGATCACATAATAATTTCATTATTGAGATGATTTGATCTCGTAAAAGAAAAAGAAAAATAAAAGAGGGGGAGGGGAATGATAATAATTTGAGAAGTGGGGGTTTTTAATAATGATGCTACTTGGTTTTACTTGAAAAAGAAAGAAAACTTGTCAACTTGAAAGGTGCTACGATCCAGGGTTTCCTCCATATGTGTTAGAACTGGGAATCCTGAGTAGATTTACATTTTCGTTTTCCTATTTAATAACTTGAGAAAGCACTTGGATGCACAGTGCAGATGTTGAGTTTTAGCATAAGCTAGAGGTAAATTAGGTCACAGCTTAGAGATGGAAAATCAAAGGGTGGAGAAGACTTGTCCTATCAACAGTTTTAACATATAGTGCCTATTTTGGCGTTTTCAAGAGGAAGTCACCATATTTCTCAAAACAGCTAGCTAGCTAGCACAGTTGGCACAATTAGCCTCATCTGCACTTGCTCAGAACGAGAAAGGGAAAACACAGTGTGTGTATGTTTGTGTGTGTGTGACCATCTTGAGGTCCTTCAGGGTATGACTTTTCTTTGACTGCAAAGGAAGGGAAAAAAAGGAAAAAAGGAAAGTCCAGAGATGGAGACATGACTGTAACAAAAACTAGGAACCCAGAAAGAGGGGATTAAAATAACACATCTACTGGTTCAAAAAAGCGCAAACACACACACCAGCTTAGCTTCCTTTTCAGGATCTGATTGAATTTTTTTATCCTTGGATGTGAACAGGAGAAAGAAAACAAAGAGGAAAAAGAAAACACCCAAGTGTGTGTGTCTGCGCGCTGTACGTTAGTTTGGCATTGGAAAACAAGAAGATTTCATAACAATTAAGTAGCATGCAAGAGCTGAAAAGCAGATCTCCAGCTAAATTGTAAAAGAGCTTTCAAATCAAAGATACCGCAAGAACAATATTGCAAAAGTTGCAGGGGATGTAGCAGAGTTGCTCAGGCACAACATCGATGCTGCAGCTCGACATGTCTGGTCTCAAGCTAATTCTTTACTCAAACAAGGAGGGTGAAAGAAGAAGGGAAAGCAAAATAAGGAGCTAGAAGAGGGTAGAAGATGGATGAAGCCAATTGTATAGCTAGTTCTTCTCTCTAGCAATATCTTGGACACCAAAGGTGAAGGCAAGGGCCTTTTAATTATTCTCTCTCTCTCTAAAACCCTCCTTCTTGTTTAGAGATACTGAGCTGTGTGTATAGGGGTATATATATAAGTATACAAGGACAGTAAAAGTTGAGGGAAGGGGTTGTATAAAATAGAGTAGAGACTAGAGAGAAGGAGATGAAGGGCTTGTTTGGAATCCGAAGGAGGAGTAGAGAATAGGGTAAGGCAATGCGATGAAAAAAGTAGTTTTAGTAGTGCCCACGGCAGTCAGGGAATGCTGGGACCGGGAAGGGAAAAGAAAGTGGTTTTTAGTTCATATTGGAAAACCATATTCGAGTGAGCAATAATTCTTGCAAAAATTAATTTTTTGCACCTCTTCAGGTATATACAATTGAAAAATTATATTTGGATAACAAATGTGCAATTAAACACCTATTGAGAAAGAGATAAATATATATATATATATATATTATAACTAATATGATATAACAAGAAAAGAGAAAAATTATATACATTAGTTAGATGTTTAAATAATATAAATGTCTAAATATCATTCTTCTATATATTTTGAAAGATCAAATGATAAAAAAAATGAAACAAAAATAATAAATATAAAAAATAGACTATGTACTATTGTTATAAAATGATTTTAAATTGTTAATTTTTATAATATCATTTTAAAAATTATATCAATTATAAATATAATTAGTTATATTTTTTTATAAACAAAATATTATTAGAAAAGAGTATAAGGGACACTTTAATCCATAAAAGTTTTCAAAAGTATGAAAAGAGACAAGTTATATAATCAATACACCAATAAGAAAAATAAGCATTTGAACGAACTATCCTAAATCTAACATTGCTTTAATATAAGGTATTGAAATAAAAAGAAACAACTTGAAATACAATATTATTTTGCATAATCTAAATATATCATACCATGACGTGCCAAATAAGATAATAAGCATTCTACATCTTTTCCCCTTCCTTAAAATAGAGCTAAAATAGATATAATGAATGGAAATATTAATCAGAAAAACCACAAAATATCCAAACTATGCATAAACTATTTGATTGCATCACCTTAAGTTAGATTGCATCACCTTTTTTGTAAAATATAATAAAGATTACTTCAATGTTGTAAAAGTGCGCAAATATTGGTTTATAAAATATCGAGTATATGTGGAGTATAAATTTTACTGAACTATAATCGTTATGTCAGATTTTGAGGGTGGAAAAAAAGAAATCGAATACGTAGTTATAATTGAAAACAGTTTTCATTTAATATGGAATTTTATAGAATCCACTGCATATCAAATGCATTCAAGAATCAAAAGTTCAAAACACAGCAAAGGTTTTGGCTGCATTACCAAATCTGTACAATATATAATAAGATATATTAGTATCATTATGATGGAATGAGAGTGACTACTCCCATCCTCAGACAAACCTGCAACTCTACAGCGGACGAGGGGGGCGATCGAAAAAATTTTAAATAGTATAGTGGTATGACTTACTTCCATAACTCCAAAGATTTATACAATAGCTGTCTTTTTTTTCTTTCTTTTTTTTTGACTGAATAGTAGCTGTTTATTTTTACAAGAAAAGAAAACATGACTTTTTTTCTTTATTTTTTCCTTTTTTGAGGAGTGGTCCTGGATTTATTAATTATGCTTGCTCTAATGGCTTTTTTCAAGTATACTAGGAAAACAAAATTTTTATTTATATTATAAATTAATCTGTACATTTTTTTTCTGTTATACAATAAAATATAAGAGGAAAAAAAGTACAATAAAATGATTGAAGTGACACAAATGGACAACAAGTAGTATTGTAAAAAGTGTTGTAGAAATGTGTTGTATGAGTAATATATTAAAATTTAAGAGTATTGTCAACAAGTGGAACAAAATTTCCTTTTTAATTTCTGGTGTAATATATATATATAATGTATTTCTTTGAAAATTATACTAAAGTAAAATTTAATTAAAAAATTACAATAGTGTGTGTTTCATTAGAAATTCATTAGCTCTAAAACAAAAAGTAATAGAAAATATGCATAATAATCAAATTTCTCAGTATATTGTGTATGGATCATAGTATGCATCGCACACACATTGGTATTTCTTTCAGCACATTTTATATTGAATGTATTATCTAGTATATGTTGCTGTCATTTTGGGTGGTAAAAAGTTAGCTAGGAATGTCTTTCATTTTCTCCGAACGACTTTTTCTTGCAGCTTTTGTTTCTATGGGCAAAACAAATCAATCATATAATCTCGAAACAGTTACATCAAATATGACAGTTGAAGCCCTAAGAGCCACTAAAATTGCTCCATATATGCATCATGCTTTTAGCTTTTATTGCTTTTTTGTTTTTATTTTTTTCATCTTTTTTTCTTTTCATTGAAAAAAATGAACCATGTGATTTAAACTTGTTGAGATCTCGCTAAAAACGTCTTCATTCTGCAGTTGAAAGTTTTACATCGATAACATAACATGGGTTAAATTTCTGGCCCTTTGTTGATCAAACTGATTAGAACTAAGAAGTGCTAGCTTGAAGGTAATTGCATCCGTAAAATAATTCTTTTTAGACAAAATTATTGTAAAAGACAAACAAGATATATACAAGAAAAAGTCTTGGGAGATATAAAGGTACTCAAGAAAATGAGAAAGTCACAACATTATTAGGATCTCTTCTTTGTCGATTTAGCCATTTTAACAGCACTGTTCCATTGCTCATTTAGCTCCAGTCCCTTTCCATGTCTGGTGTAATAAATTCTACATAACTCGCTTTGTTTCATCACCCTCCTTTTGGTATTATTGATAGATGCTAGCCTGCATAATGTCTTTTCCCATTGATTGCTGGAAAGTCTCAAGTTAACATGGATCAGAGTTTTCAAATATATATACTTGATCTTACCATGAGATCTGTCAGCAAAAGCACCCTAGCTTACACATGGTTGCAGTTTAATCCAAAGTTGCGACAATTAAATTCGTATTCATACCACACCGTGAAAATTTCTCTCCAGAAGAACTCATCATTTTTCTCATGTAATGTAAGCATAACCAAAAACCCCTTAAGGGTACTTAATCCAAGTGTTGCCTCACTGCATATTTTTCTTTTTCTGGTATTTAGTTTCTGATAATGTCATCATAATCTTTAGTCTTTTGACCCACTCATAGGAGTTAATAAATTTCGATCTTTGCCTAGTTTTATGATACCTTTCTTTTCTAAAATCTCTCCCTGGTAAAAAGACAAGTCTATATTGGCCTCAAAATTACATCCAAAAGCACAAATATATAGAGATGCCCATTCTCCTAATTGCTTATATGTATATCTTTGTGAATATTCCTTCATTCATAGATTTGAGTTGGGGAATGTTTTCTTTGCAAGGATGGAAATAAATATGAGAAATAAGCATATTTATACTGTTATTTAATCATAATCATAAATTATAAGTTTGTTCATTTTTAAAATAATTTTAATCATTGCATTCATAAAATATCTCCCAAAATAGATTTAGGAATGGAGACGTGAATCATATTTCCTATCCCTTGTATACATAAATATGTATGTGTGTATAGAGATGTCCATTCTTCTTATTGGATGGGATCTTTGTGAAGATTGTCTCGTCTTGAATCTGGAAAAAAAACATTGTAAGGTTGGAAATTAATATGAAAAATATATAGATTTGTATTTTTATTCAATTATAAACTGTAAATTTGTAAACTTTTATAATAAATTTAATTATTAGACTCATAAAACATCTCTCTAAATAATTTCAGGAATGGAAACGTGAATTATATTCCCAGTCCCTTGAATGTTTGTATGTATATAAATATGTATGTATAATTTTTTTTCCTTAACATTAATGTGTAAGTGTATTTTTGTTTTTTTAACATAATTTATTATATTAATTTATATTTTTTTTACATTTTTTATTTTTGTTCAAAGATACTTGAATTTATTGAATGCCTTTATTTTTTCATTTGTTTTTAAATTTAGATTATTTATTATTTATTCTTTTTTAAAATGTTGGGAGCCCCATGAGAAATTCGAAAAAACATAAAAAGTTGAAGAATAAAATTAGCACAAAGTAGGAAACAATAATAGGAACGGGAGAACGACTAGGTGGGGATAGAGAGTAAGGAGACACTCTCCACTCCTGCCCCTCGTGCAACTGCCATGGATTCCTAAATACATATAAACTACCACCAAAAGTTAGATATATCTCATTATTTTGATTAGGCGTAAGTAACTTTTTAGAGTTTATAATAATATTGTTATTTTTGTCTTGATTAGATCTCTTGATTATTTTTTTTGTCTGATTTACTTTATATTATTTTTTCTTTTTAATCAGTCTTCAATGTTAGGATTCATATTAAGTGTATGTTTGATTTTCTGTTTGAAACCCAAACATTCGTTGAGCTTACAAAATGTTTGACAGTAACAAATGACAATTGAGTTGAATATGTTTTTCAATAAAATGGAAGTTGAATTCAAAACAATCACAAGATTATTTTTTTGTTTAATATTAAATTTAATTTTTTAATTTTAATTTAAATACAACCTAAGTAATGATGTGATCAATAAAGATTAGAAAATAGGTATGATATTTTTAAAATAATAGAAATTATGATGAAATTTTTCAATATTGGAGAAATTAAAATTAAAAATTATAATATAAGAAAGATCTATATCAAACATTTACACTTTTATAGGGATTTTATTAAGAATTAAAATAAAACAAAAATAAATTTCAATAATTAAAATAAGAGGAAAAAATACTGGAGCAAAACTATTTAATAAAGTTGGTGGCATAAAAGCTATATCATAAATTTGTTCGTAAAAACTATTAAAGTTAAAAAAAAAACATATTTTTTTAAAATATTAAGAAACTTATTAAAATAAATTAAAAAGAGTTAAAAAAAACTTAAATATGATTTGTAAAATTAAGTCCTTCCAAATGTATATTAATTAATAAATTAATAAAGTAGAGAAGGACAAGCATTTTTTTTTATCCCTCAAACACAAGGCTACTAGCATACAAGCTATGTAGAAGAGTGATCAAATTATTTCATGATTAATTCTTTTATAATTAATTTTCTATTTTTATTATTTATTTTTTAAAAAAATATAAGAAATATAATTAATAATTAATCTTAATCATTATATTTTAAAAAAATAAATTATGAGAATAGAT